>APFE030214834.1:128339-230413 GCA_000404065.3 Pinus taeda
AGGTAGGATCTAAAACACTTGATTTCTCGTGTGATAAATGCATGTTTAGAGAAGGATTGCTCTTAATTGTCTTGTTTGTCACTAGAAAGTCTTAAGCTTCTAGGGAGGTTGGTTTTGTCCGCAAGATTAACTCTTTCCGCATGACACTCGGATAATTTTATAAATTGATAGTATCTAATTAGTTATTAAAACATTAAAATACAATAGTTACTCAAAAATAGATTTAAAGAATTTAATATAATATTTCACTTACCTTATTCATTAAAATATTGAAGAAAATATTTTATAATAGCTAGTATTAAATAAATATATAATATTTTAACACTTCAATTAATTATTAAAATTATAAATTATTATTCCTAACAACTAGTTTTTTAACAAAATATATATTATTATTTTAACAAATAACTCCCTACCTCTGATAATTGATAATATTTTACTTACCTTATTAACTAATTTAACTAATTTACCAATGGCTTGTTTTCAACAACTAATTCTGGGCAATGATGCATCCACACCATATATTCATTAAATCGATTATTCTCCACCTTGGCTTGAGATTGGACCACATTAATTGTTAAAATGTTCAACCAAATATGATATGTGATTAATTCAAAAGTACATCATCATACATATAGTCACAAAAATCTTAAATCTAACAAAACATGCAGATTATATAAAATATTAATATTTAAATAAACATAAAAATAGAAAGATAAAAATGAAATTATTTTATAAATAGGTAGAATATATAAAATAATTACAGTAAGGAACAAAATCTAAAAATCTAGGAGTTCATTGAGCAAAATGTTTCCGGGAGAACTAGTGTCTTTTCGATCTCCTAGTAGCTATCTTAGAAACAAACAATTCAAAGTGCTTCAAGATTTCCTTTATGTATGATAGATAAGAGAGAAGCAGAGAGCACCAACCTATATCTTCTGCTTGGATCCATACTTGTTTCCTCTCCCCTTTGATAGAGCTCGCTACTCTTCTGCTACTTTTCTGGCTTTAGAGAATATCTGTAGAGGCAATGCAACAACACACCATCAAAGCATAGAGATCTATAATACCATAAACAATACATAACCAAAAATACATTAACCATACAATTGCATACACAAATGACAAGATTTACAATTATACAATTATATGGAGGAAAACTCAAAGAAATTTATTGATAGTAGAAGTAGAAGAGAGGATTACAACCCAGTTGTCTGATCTAGCATCATCCTCCCAGCATGAAAGCCCTCTTCACCTCATAAAAATCAAGATCACCCAACAATACAATGTCTCAAAGAGAAACCAACAAAACTTCCTTACGAATTACAAAATTCTAGCCCCTGGATCTCTGAGATGAGGGATCCATTTATAGATATTTGTAGAGAGGTGAGTCAGCTTTTGGGTTTTTTATTAGTGTCATTTCACTAATAGTTCTTGGTTCCACTTGGAGATTTCATTGTCTCTTACTCATCCCTGGGCGAATTCTGAGATACAAGAGTCATATGAGAATTTTCTAGAAGATTCCTTAGGCATCCACTTAGCAAACTATCTCTGCCATTTGTCTACTCTCACTCATCGCACGCTACAGAAGGCCTTTTCAGTATGCATCACACCCCCCATGTGTAGCAGGTGATATGCATCGCACCTTGACCAAGGAGCAATTTGTACGGTCCAGTTTTGGCCAATTCTAAGTGGTTTTTCAGGTGGAATTTCTGGGAAATGATGTAATCAACTGACCATGAACCTTTAGGGTGTGAAACAAAACTTTTAGGGGTTTAAGAGCCCTTGGTTTATCGACATATGTGATTGGGGTTGCAATGCCCAAACACTTTTATAATAGTTGCCCCTTAAAGCATGAAGTTGTAAATCTTCTGATGTTGGGTGAAATACTTTATCATGAGGATCCGAGGTTTTTCGAACTAGAAGGCGATCTATATAGAATACAATACAATACATCATCTTCATATTATTTTCATGATCTAGCTGAGGTGGGAAATCCCATGCTCAGCTTTAAAAATTCATTTTCATGTACATAGGACAGACAACCATCTAATTTGCAAACTGGTGATTCTTGTAGAGCCATCATCCCTTAGCTTAGATGATCATCTGTACAGTTATGGTGTACATTTGATGTCTTTATTTTTCTTGAATATATCACAGCCCGGATGGATGAAACTAGATCTGTGGTCTTCAAACTCATTCAATCTTCGCCCTATGTACAAGTCGATCCATGTGAAAATATGTTCTGAAGTCGAACAAGGAAATACATCGCCTGATTATCAGCCAATGATGTATGATGTTAACAAGCATGAGAGGAATCACTAATAATGATAATGAACCTCAAGGTACTATAGTACAATTCACGTGGTATTAATATAGGATCTGATGTCGAACACCACGCAAAATCTTTCGGTGGAAGGCCATTGATGTAAACCTGTCGCCGGAAGTGAGAAACTTGCCATTGAGGCATGCAAGCTTCAAAGTAATGAAAGGGTTGTTCCTAAGTCAACTTCTTGGATAATGAGTTGATGTCGACAAGGAGTGACCCGTTGTAGGAGGGCCTTAATGAATCCCACATCTACGACATGAAATGAAACAAATGATTTTCTGGAGGTGAAAACGATCTGACGATACAAGGTTCAGGAATGATGGTCATGAAAAATGGAGAGTGAAGGTATTGTAGTGGATGAGGCAATAGCTAGGTTGGTGAATTCTCTGAATGACGTCTTTTGAACATATCGGTGACAGTGAGATGGATTAGTAGCATTGACCCCAAAAATGGATGGTACAGAGGACCAATGGTGATGTGATCGGTGAATGGAATAACCCAACCCGACTCAATCGTGGTGATGGAGTGAAAGTGTCATGTTTAAGAGTGATCTTCTACCAATGAAGTTATTCAAGTTTTCTTCCCTTTTTCCCCAGTCATTGCTGACCAGTACCTCTTTATTTTTGTCAAGCTTGAGAAGGAAAACATATGCTTGTTCTATAATTTTCCCTTCGGGAAAACCTGTCACTATGTTTTAGTGAGCCTAGTGACAGTGAAACTTGCTCTTTTCTGGGTGGACAAGTTTGTTGCTATTGTTTTGACGAGTTTAAAAACAAATATAACTCAGTCCTTTTCATGTTTAGAGAGTCTGAAAAGAGATGGAAAGGAAACTCCAACATTCCTTTTTCGTGGCATAATCCCTTAAGCCGGAAAACGTATAAAATAATACGAAAGGGATGAATTTTCGATCACTTTAGCGGACCGAAAAAGACAAGCGCTCGATATTTTCGTGTAATGATCCCTCAGGTCCAAACAGATTAAAATGTAGAGAAGGGACGACATTTCCTTTTACTTTAATGAGTTGGAAAGGCCAGAAGCTTGACAATCTTTTAATATTTTACGAGTCTAAAAAGAGCTTAAAAGAGACTTGTTTTTTAGGAACGAGTGATGTTTTCAGGTAGCAAATGGTTCCATGTAAGTTTGAAACTTCTTAAACACAGCAGTGTAATGAGGGTGGCTAATAGAATCACTCGTCGGAGCTGTTCCTCAAAAGGGTAAACAATCAAGTGGAGGCGTATGATCGGCTAAAAGAGTGGAGGTGACAGTAAGAACATGACCAAGGCTCAAAAGGGTGATAGCAATGTGGTCACAAAGGTTATTTACCGAGGGTGGATTCATTTTTTAATGAGCTTGAATCTTTATAAACTATCCTCAATGGCGGGTTTATTTTTTAATGAGCTTGAACCCTGCAGTAACATTGCTCGTGCCAGTCATCTCTAAAGATGTCTCTTATTAGTAGGTTCATTTTTTAGTGAGCTTGACCCATGTGAAACTTTGCCCATTGCCTTTTGTATGCAAGCTAGAAACGACCAACTACAGAACTAACTACACTAAGAGTTAATGAACTACTGAGGTTAGGTAGGATAGTTTAGAATAAAACATCTCTGCTTTACCTCCAGGCTGCCGACAGAAGTGAATGGTGGATCAGACCATTCACCTAACCTAAGGAGTTGAACTAAAAGTTAAGCTAAAATACTACGAGGTTAGAGTTAAGCTTGTTGCTTTTCACTTCCGTAGAAAAGGTTTGCATGTCCCCAGGTGTTGAGAAAACTGAGAATTTCCAATTACCTTATGGAAGTTCTTGCATTTAAGTAGGATCATTTCATCTGTAGAGAAGACAAAACACTTCCTCGTCTCTGTCCATCGAAGTAGACAAAAGTGAATGGTGTGAGCTTCCAATCACATAACGTACGAGGAGATCCTATTCCAAACTAATCCCATATCCTACATGGAAATGGCGTTTCAGATTGGTTATATAACCTACAAGGAAAATTGTTTTTCATCTGGGTTCGCCTGCTGAAGTAGACTAGGGTGCATGCCCCTTAAGCTTCATTACATTCATAGAATTACTCACGGTAATTAGGTGGATGAACTGGAGGGTGAAGAGACATTCTTGAAATAAAGAGACCATTTAGGGATGGCGTTTGACTCGTAACTGTGTTTGAATAGGGAAATGAAAGCTGGTCGATGAGCTACACCATTCTGCCTTCATACGAGATACAAATCACCTAAAAGAGTGTGGAAACAATAACTCCCATGCTATAAACGTAGTCACACCAAAGGAGTACATTGTAATCTAGTGGCCCTTGGACTACCATCATGTTCAAGTGAACGGTTTTCCTTCTCAAAGTTATAGGAAAATTTGGAAGAATCCCTAACGGTCGACTGGTTCCTTTGTTGAAGCCTGACAAATTTTGATTCTCAGGCAAAAGCAATGGAAAACCAAGTGCTTTCCAAGAAGTTGAGGAAAGGATACTCAACCCTTCATCTATGATAGTGCCAGACATGTTCATTTTGTAAACTTGTACTATGATTCGGAATGACACATTAGATGGAAGGTGGGGTCCCACTAGTAGATTCCAATTGAATGAAATGACTAGATTGCTTGGAGGAGGGACCGAATAAATGGCCAGATGAATCTCTCGAAATGAGAAACTTCCCTCTTGTGGTAAAGGAATGGGTATATTTCCCCCATGTTCATCAGACTCTGTGTTAACAAAAGGAATTTGAACGGTGTTGTTCTCATTCTCTTTAGAAACCGTATCATTTGAAGCTGGACCTTCTGAAGGCAAGAATAGGTTGGTTGTCGTCCCAACCTATTTACTTTGGTCCGATATGGACTCAAAGGGTTTATCTTCAATGATATGCATTTTGACTGACAACTGAGGTATGTCAGTCAGATTTTCAACTAGTGATGGACTTGGTAAGAGTTTCTTGTATCCAGGTGGAAGTGGCTACTATGAAGCGGGACGGTTATGTAAGATTCTCTTGGCCTCATCCAGAAAAGGACATTGGTGAAGGTGATGGTCTTTATTGCATAATTGACATGGGATTTTGACCTTTACTTTTTGTCCAGGAACTTCATTTTCACTAGTCGATGGTGCGTTTTCAACATGATCACCAAAGGTTGATGACACCAGATGGTGCACACAGGGAGACCATTCTCTCACGATTCACAGAATTCAAGGACAATCTCAATGAAAATGGTTTCGTTTGCACATTAGACAAGGATATTTAGGAGATTTAATGTGTGGATTTTCATTAGATGATTCACTGTTTCCCCCTTGCTTGACCAACTTCTTCTTC
Organism: Pinus taeda; assembly: GCA_000404065.3. Classification (NCBI taxonomy): domain Eukaryota; kingdom Viridiplantae; phylum Streptophyta; class Pinopsida; order Pinales; family Pinaceae; genus Pinus; species Pinus taeda. Next base: position 133,975 of record APFE030214834.1, read on the forward strand.
TTCTTCTCCTTCCCTTTCTTCTTCTTCTTAGTTACTTGATTTTTATTATCGCTAGTTTCACCAAGCGAAGAGGAAGAATGAGAGGGAGAAACAAAGGAAATAGAAGGTGAGGGAGAAACTCCAATATCATGTGGTTGCTGATTACATTGTTGAGGAATTACGATGTTTTGAACGAAAGAGGTTGAGAATAGCCATACCGGTAGGCCAATTGTGATTCCTGGAAGGGACAATGTAGCCATGTATGGAGCACCAATATCTCCCTAAGAAGAGAAAGGACTAGGATTTCCCCCAATGGGAAATCCTTGATTGGTGGACTCCATCACCTCAACCTAAGATCAATGAAGGAACAGGGATGTTATTCCGAATTAAATGAATTTTATGACGCTTTGACACAACTTTTCTTTTTCAATTTTTAAGTGTTGAGAAAAAGCTAAAGGTGACTCTATTCGCCTTCGATTTTTAACGAGCCTGAAGTGACAAGTGCTTAGATGGACCTTTTCTTTTAAGGAGTCGAAAAGGAATGAAATGACTACTCTGGAAATCTAGACAGAGGGATTACCAAACCAATCGCAAAACTGCAATCTACACCTTGGTGGTAAATTAAAGAGAAATTACCAAGGACCTTACGTACGACAGTCAATCTTTTCGAATGTTGTTTTCAGTACATTGTGATCGATAGGGCAGCAGACATAGCTTCCTAACGATAAAGGATATCAGCCTATTGTGGTCTCCCAATATATACTCAACGGTATGGGGAGCACAAGTCTGTATTGGAACTTTTTGTATCAAAGAGGATGAATCACCCAACCTACAATGAAAATGATAGTTACCAGGCTTTACAACGCCAGAATACATCTCTAGCCTAGACTTCTATATGTTGCACGTTAGGTTCCAAAGCGTTTTTATGTTCATTGAGGTTTATTTTTAGAGTTGATCTTTTTTAAGAAGTTTGCCTTCCAAGGTTCACTGCACGATGTAGATGTAAAATTCCTAAATATGCAATCTAAAATGATAAATAGTCATTTGTTTTCTTTTAGCAATGAAAATCCTAGCTACTAAGGAAAGAAGAGTACGATTCCTTCAACAAAGAGCAGAGAGCACACACTAAATGCACTTTTCCCTAATCATTTTCCGCATGCAGTCTAAATGTAAATGCACATGCATGTATTTGCTTTTCTATTTTCTTAATATGAGAATGCCAAAAAGAAAACTAAGTACAGATCCGAACTACTTTTCTTGAAAGCGACACTTTAGCGATTTCATTTCAAAACGAAAGGAAGACTAAGACGACACTTTCAATTTTGAATGGAAAACTACTTTCGACACTTCAAATATTGATAATTCAAATCAAATACAATGGAAAAAGTATAATCGACTATCTAGAAGAGGAAGAATTTATGAAATTCTTCTTTTCGACTCATAATGACAGTTGCGACATGTTTGAATCAAAAGATGACAGTTCGATTAAGCTACCCTTTGCAAAGGGGGACTGTAAATGATGAAAAATACATAATAAACATTCATAGTTCCTTATCAATGGAGGCTCAATAATGTAAAGGAAGAAGGCTTCAACAATGATATACTAATCATAAGTAGCAAAACTACTGAATAGAGCTGAAAATAATGAAGAAAAAACCAAATTCCAGAGAGGGAAACAATATCATTTAGTCATCACACCTGTCCTTAAGGGAAACAAGGATGCATCTCACCTGCAACACACGGGAGGTTCGATGCATCCAGAATGCCATTTAGAGATAGTGCGATGGACCATGGATCGAAACTGAGCTTGGTTTTCACTCACAATTTGTAGCTAAGTTCAGTGATTTACGCTGAGCTATGATAGACAGTAACAACAAAGTATAGGGGTATGATCTTATGAGGTTATTGAGTTACCACTAGGGCAGTTAGAATGTTTGCAAGTCAGATGTTTAGTTCATAAACCACCCTGGAGATTGACTAAAGCAGCATTGATCTAATTTACGCTTGCATAGGAAGTGCAGTTCGAAGGCTAGCTGGCTTAACTTCAGGATCCATCTGTAGTTTATAAAGCAAACAACAATAATAAACAAACAAACTATTCACTCCCTAGTGGAGTCGCCATTTTGTTTCTGCGAAAACTAGTGTCTTTTCGATCTGCTAGTCCTACTGAGATGGATAGCTATCTTAGAAAAAAGCAATTCAAAGTGCTTCAAGATTTCCTTTATGTATGATAGATAAGAGAGAAGCAAAGAGCACCAACCTGTATATTCCACTTGGCTCCCTACTTGTTTCCTCTCCCCTTTGATAGAGCTCTCTACTCTTCTCCTACTTGTCCCGCTTTAGATAATATCTATAGAGGCAAAGCAAAAACACACCATCAAAGCATAGAGATCTATAATACCATAAACAATGAAGAATTATAAATACATTAACCATACAATTGCATCCACAAATGACAAGATTTACAGGTATACAATTATATGGAGGAAAACTCAAAGAACTTTATTGATAGTAGAAGTAGAAGAGACGATTACAACCCAACTGTCTGATCCCACTTCATCCTCCCAGCGTGAAAGCCCTCTTAACCTCATGAAAAGCAAGATCACCCAACAATACAATGTCTCAAAGAGAAACCAACAACACTTCCTTACAAATTACAAAATTCCAGCCCCTGGATCTTTGAGATGAGGGATCCATTTATAGATATTTGCAGAGGGTTGAGTCAAATTCTAGGTTTTTTATTAGTGTCATTTCACTGATAGTTCTCGGTTCCACTTGGATATTTCGTGATCTCTTACTCATCCCTGGGCGAATTCTGAGATATAAGTGTCATATGAGAAGTTTCTAGAAGATTCCTTAGGCATCCACTTAGCAAATTGTCTCTACCATTTATCTACTCTCGCTCATCGCACCCTGCACAAGGCCTTTTCAATATGCATCACACCTCCTCTGTGTAGCAGGTGAGATGCATTGCACCTTGACCAAGGAGTAGTCTGTATGGTCCAGTTTTGGCTAGTTCTGAGTGGTTTTTCAGGTGGAACTTCTGGGAAATGATTTAATCAGTTGACCGTGATCCTTTAGGGTGTGAGACAACACTTTTAGGGGCTTAAGAGCCCTTGGTTTATCGACATATGTGATTGGGGTTGTAGTTCCCAAATATGTCTATAACACAAACTTCTTCAAATCAACTTATTTTGAATCGACATATAAACATTGGTTGTCGAGTGCATGTTTTCTTTCATAGTGATTTTAATCTAGTTCATTTTGCAAACTTTCAATGTCATATCTCTAATATGTTTAAATAACTCTATATATTATAGTTTAAATATATATGGTAAAGTTATATGCAATTTGTTCCAATTAATTAGATTATATTATAAATTTGCATGCAATTTATTCTAATTAATTTTTGCTTTTGTGATATTTTTGTATATTTACACTTTTTCTTGGTAATTTTAATGTATAATGGAATATCTACCAATTCAAACATAAAATAAAGCTTATTATTGTGTTAGTGCATAATACAATTTAAATTTTTTGAAAAATAATTGAAACATAAGTATATAAAGTAATTTTTTTAAATAATCTAAAGCCATGTTAAAAATAAGTTGAATCTATACTTATCATATATATAATAGTAATAATAATAAATTTTTATTTAGGCCTAAGGATAGTTTAATTGATTCAATTCTCATTGCTAAGTACCTTGTCAATTGGGAAGTCATGGATCAAATCTCCTCAGCCTAGCGGTAGAATAGACCAAATAAAAAAACCTATATATATTTAGTATATTAATATTTTGAATACAATTATATATATGCCAAATATAATATTCATGAATGATAATAATATATACTTATTGGTCTTTTATATCATAAGTGTTTTTCCACTGAAATATATTAAAAAATAATTATATTTAATAATAAAAATATGAAAAATATTAAAATATAATAATTACAGCGAAGATATTTCTTGAGTCAATTGGTTGCCCATCATTGTCTACCATTTTATTTTCCACGTTACATTTGTCACTACTATTCTATTTTTTCTCCGTTGATTTTTCAAACAGCTATCATTAACAATTGGACATCGTCACGTCTATAATGCATGCATTTAATTTTTGAGAGGATATCCTTTGAGAGGATATCCTTTGTATGTTGTTTTACCGGTCAGTGACATTGGTTAATTTCATATTTCCACATCGCTAGAGTAGAGAAGAAAGATGCTAGACTACTGTTTACGCTCCTGCAGTAAATCTTGTTCCACTCACAGCCACCTGACAACATTGCTTATTCTCACAAGGAAATGTAGGGTTCATGTTCCTTCTGCGCCTAGTTGGGAGTGGGGGCTAACTGCGCAGGCAATATTCTTTTATTCTGGTTTAGAAACCTTTTCTTGCGATTTACTGCTAATTAATTGAAGATTTCCCTTTCTTTGGACAGGGCGTACCCAAGGCGCCTTTCTGCGCAGTTCCTAAACTGCGGATTTTATTTTCCACTATTGTTATTTTAATTACCTTTCATAAGAGCAAACACGACTAACTCTAGTTACCGGTTTGCACGTGAGGTCAATCATAATTCTCTAGTTACCAGTTTGCACGTGAGGTCAATAATAATTCTTGCAGTCCGCAAAACCCTCAAAGTGAGGTCTTACAGTTGGCTGAATCGCTTTCATTTCCTTCCAGGTTTCGCTTACTCCATCTATTTCTCCCCTTCCTGGGCCGAGACTCCTTAGGGTACAAAGCTTCTTTTGATGAAGTGTTTAGTTATTGTAATGAAACTAAGAACGATGAGGGTTTTACTGTATTGTTACGTAGACCAAGGCTTACACAGCCTTGTATTATTAGTCCCTGCCCTCCGGGCCTGGCAGGGACTATACTAATCGGTTTTGGCCGGTTACTATTAGTTCTACACTCGAATCCATAAAAAACCATATTCATTAACCTAAGTTTCAACTTTATATTTCATAAATCGCTTTTTTTAAACCAATACGAAATCTCTACAGCGCTATTTGGACCAATAAGAATTTTCACCATCTTATTTGGCCTCATATCGAGACCAGGGTCTTGCCAAACTTAGGATAAATCTTGATTTAAGATATGGATTCAATCAATTTTTTGAACATGGGAACTAATGCTAGCATTGCATTAGCATTATATCAGTGAACTTTATAAGTTTCGCAAGTGTGCATGCATGTTGAGGTGCCCGTCGTTGAAGTTGGCAGCTGGATATGTGCTGTCGAGCATAGGGGCGGTGATCGCTTCTTCATAAGAGCCGACCTGCGTGGGAGTCTGCCATGCTCCGTTGATCTGTTGCGCTTTGATCTCTTGCTCTTTGTAAAGGACTCCCCGAGGTGTTCATGCAACGTCAGGGAAATTTCCAGGCCATCTACAATCGAGCGGAAAGATGCAGCTGTACTTCGGTGCTCTTCCCAGCCCTCCCCAGTCACCCCGACATGGATATCTCGCTCTGCAAGGCTGCCAAGGTCCTTAATATGTAAGTACACCTAGCGCCTGCAATTAGAATTTTATATGTAAGTACAATTACGGAGTTTGATTAAGATCTACTACAATTACGGAGTTTGATTAACTAACTTCTACCCGATCAAAACAATATACAGGTCAAAATTTCGCCAACGCTAATCGGTGGGTATGCGGGCAGTGGCTTCTTGCCCATTCTGAAGAAGTTGAGCAATCTCACTTCCCATTTGCTTTAGCTGAACCTCCCTCTTATTCCTTAGCAATTTAATACGTGGAATAGTCAGCTTCAATGCTGTTTTGCTGTTACAATCAGAATCATAAAAGCCGAAAAGTTTTTAGATGATATCAAGTCAGTCTGGCATATTTTCAAGTTTCTAAATCAAAGATTAATTGGAAATTCAACGATTTCCTGTCGCTAAACAGTTGCTCAAATTCTTAAAAGGACAAGTCACAAAACATACAAATTTTCACACTAGGAGATCATTCTTGCATATATCAATACCAATATTAATTCTAACTACAATCCAATCAGTTCCTGCGGATCCTTTTTTTAAAACCTAAAATGAAAATTAAAAATTAAAAATGTATTTCCACATTACACATTAATTATCCATTTTTTGAACCGCAAAATGATTTCAGATAAACTGTAAACTCTAGGAGCCTGCACCCTGCAATTGCAATTTGAGTTGGCGCAGGATGCAATTTATGTCAGAATGGTAGACTCACGCAACAGAAAAATAGGGGAAAGCTTCATTTACCGAATAAAAGTACAGCAAAACCACAATCAACACAACACACAATGCATTGGAAGGTATGAATTAATCCACAGATTCCCTACAAAGAAACAAACGCCCATGGCTCAGAGAATCACAATATTCTACAAAACAAAGCCAAAACATGGGTTTTTACCTGCTAATTGAGGTTTCTATAAGCAAGCCTAACAAAACGCTAGAATCTGTCGATCACAACAATGAAAACTCTAACCCTTGATTCTACACCGTCCCTTACAACAAAACCCCTGCACAGCACCGAATCAATTGAGCCTCTGCTCTGAGCTGTGCATTATGCAGAGTCTCGATTTCTCCAAAATAACCTGACCGGAATCATCCACCGACATTCAACTTGCCCAATATCCAGCAAAGCCTAATAATGGCAAAACCTAGCTATTTCAACTTGTTCCGGAAATTAAGCCAGAAATTTATCCCAAAATAAAATTTCAGCATTATCATAACCTGTCATAACCTGTCTTTTGCTCCGAGTAGCCGTCGCTTGCAATTTCTGAAATTTCGACCAATTTAGGCAGATAAAATCGGCCGACCAAATGAACAAAAGCAAACTACAGACTCGACAGGATGGAGGTGAATCAGAGGAGAGGAAAACCTGGGCGCGACGGAGTTGAAATACTAGAGGGGTCCAGGTTGCGAAATGGCGAAATGGAAGAGTTCGATACCTTCGGTTGGCGAAATGGACGAGTTTGATACCTTCGGTGGGCTATAGCGCTCTTCAGGGTGGACGGGCACGTGTAATACATGCAGCTGGTGGTTTGTTTCAGTGTCCAAGCAACGTTGTTGCGTGCACTTTTTCTAAGTTATTGAATGGTGTCTTAATCACCTACCTCAAGCGGTCGGTGCCTAGAGATCCGAAAAATTATGTGTATCAGGTCGCACTAAAAATTCACGGCCATGCAAAACGCCGCCCCCTAACATTTGCTTAACACATTTTTCACCAACTTAGATTCCTCTTCGTTATCCATTTGGACGGCGGAGACTTCCAACATGTCGTGTAGCACCAAATCTCTATAACGGACGGCCGAGGCATCCAACAGTGGTCAGTGATGCATTTTTATGACAAAGGAAGCCTGGCAATATATTTGCGGAGAAAATGTGCGATGTAACAACTTACTGTGGTGTAGGCCCCATGGGGGAATGATAGGTCAGAAATCTTATAAATAATAGTTAACTATCTGAATAAATTTATGTGAAAGGAAACCTCCGCCTATACATTTACGAAGGAAATGGACGGTGTAACAAAATACTGGGTGTGCATTCTGCAATGCCTGGAAAATGAAAGTCTGAAATTCGATGTGGTGGTCGTCAACGGATCAGCCTGGATACTTTTGGTCGACCAGAACAGGCAGCCATAGCGTACGACGCTGCTTGCCTCGCTCTGAGAGGGAACTCTGCAGTGCGAAATTTTCCGCTTTTAAGAAAGTTATTGCCACAATCGCGTTCTCAGGACCCCAAAGATATAAAAGAGGCAGCTAAACAAGCACATATTATCAAGCCATCTTCACTTCACTACGGTCGAGTTTTTGATGATCAGATGACTTTGCTCGATGCCAAGTAATTACATTCAAGACCCTGGCAGAAAGTGCCGCATTGATATGTGTGAGACATCAAATAGCTGAAAATTTGTAATAACCATTGTTCCATATAATTTATATTTCTCTGTTTACAGGGTTCAAACACATATCATCATTTACATATGACGTCTAAATTGGCCAAGAAAATCAACATATTTCTATCCATTTACAGGGTACTAAATTCAGATGCATATTGTCGACCCAATGTGAAGTCTAGATTGAACACGAAAACCAACATATCCCCAGGCGTGCGCATTTTCCTACCGACAGTCGTAGTCAAAGGACCAGTAAACTTACTATGCAATTCTCAGCCATTGCGCAGAAGCGTAAGGACTGTTTGGAGACGAGTGAAACTTGTCTAGCAGCATTGTTACGACCGTTCTCACGCAGCAATTTAATTATTTCATTTACTCAGTGTGATAATGTTTGCCCGAGCGAAGATGACAATATCCAAATCCAAATGCTCGTGGAATCAAACCCCTCTCGTGACCTCTATGTCAGGTTTTCCAACCTAATATAGCCTGGCCCGAAGGGTTCTAGCGAGCTACCTTGACAAAAAATCAACTATGAACAAGGTTATCAGTTCAAGATCTTGCTAGTTTACCAGATTTGTCAATGTTAGAAGTTTATTTTAATGTTGACCTGAGAAAAATTCATATCAGTTCTGCATTCAAAATATCGTGCCATGTTTTCAAGATCTTGCCAGTTTACCAGATTCGTCAATGTTAGAAGTTTATTTTAATGTTGACCTGAGAAAAATTCAGATCAGTTCTGCATTGTTATCAATTCAAGATCTTGCCAGTTTACCAGATTTGTCAATGTTAGAAGTTTATTTTAATGTTGACCTGAGAAAAATTCAGATCAGTTCTGCATTCAAAATATCGTGCCATGTTTTCAAGATCTTGCCAGTTTACCAGATTCGTCAATGTTAGAAGTTTATTTTAATGTTGACCTAAGAAAAATTCAGATCAGTTCTGCATTCGAAATATCGTGCCATGTTCTGGCATTCATTGACAAAGAAACAATGCGTGCAATTTCTGGTCTACGTTCAACGAATAACCCTTGTTTATTTAATTCCATGCAATACAACAAGACACAATCATTCTTTTCATGTGATTCTAATCTGACAATTGTTTTTCTCGTCTAGTAATCGATATTCAAATCAGTCAAAGTTGAGCAGTTATTAACAGTAGACCATAGGAGCCCACTGCCCCCCACTCCATCTCCATCTTGACTGAGCTCATGGATTTTCCTTCCGTTTCACATGGGCATCCGCTATCACAAATTGCTATAAATCCCAAGCTGCAGGGGAAGGAGGTGGCTCTTACGCTGCTGCGAGCTGGGGCAGGGACTAGCTGCCCCGCAGCCCCGCTTGTTTATAAGTACGACAGATAATGTTCTATCTTATTAGTCCCTGCCCCCTGCGGGGCTGCAGGGACTATAGTAATCGGTTTTTAGCCTGGCTATTAATTTACACAAAAACCAATCAATTTTTTTCTGGTTAAAGCAATGTTAAAGCAAAGTTTTAGTTTTACATTTGAATGAATATTGTTTCTTATCCAATGAAAGACTTAATTAGAATTTGCCGTCTTATTTGGCATCGTATCGAGGCCAAATTCAAAATAACTTACTATATATTTCTTACATGGCCCAAAAATTCTATAACATAAAGCTTGTGTGTTTTAATGTTAGCATTAATTTTATAGCATTTAATGTTAGAGATTAATATGGTTCTTTGAGTGATTTTAGACATATATTTGAAAACAAAACAAGTGGCAGGTGGCATGTGGATGCATGAAAACAAAACAAGTGGCATGTCGATGCTTGAAAACAAAACAAGTGGCATGGAATGAAATAGCCTACATTGTTAACAGTTTGTTGTTCCTCTTTTGCCGAGTTACCGGAGTCGCAGTTCAGAAGTTGAGCTGATAAAAGCATGGGAGTTCAAAGCTTCCTTATTTATGAGCTGAGTGGATATAGATGGGAATAAGAGAGCTCCCTCTGAAGCTAGTAAGTAGTTGTTCACGGCCAAGCATACATGGTCTCAGTTGGCCTTCAGCGAGAATGCAACAACACGCATGCCCATATCTTTGGAATGTATGCTGAAACGTGGAGTCTCTCCAAGGATTTATGTCTCTGGTAAAATCCACAATAATTTTAAGTTAATTGTTTTGAGTAAAGCAGAGGAACAAAGAAGGCTAAGTTAGATTTGGGCCAAAAAAAATATTGAATTTGTTTATTTTCTTCAAACTAGTTCTATTCATGTTTATATTTATTTATTTTCTTCAAACAAAGAAAATATTGAATTTGTTTATTTTCTTCAAACTAGTTCTATTCATGCTTATATTTATTTATTTTCTTCAAGCAATTTTGCCCCTCGCTTTCATTTACAACATTTTAAATGTTTAGATTGCACTATCTAATAATATGCAATGTTTATTCTGACCTCCTATGCTCCGTAATTTTTCTATATACCATATTAGATTGAATATTTTTTTATATAACTGCGTTTGCGTTTTCTCTGTGAAACCTTCGAATGATATTTCTCGTAGAGTTTCCATTATTTATCGTAGAATTTTCATTTCTGGTATCTGGCAACTGACCTCCTATGCTCCGTAATTTTTCTATATATCATATTAGATTGAATATTTTTTTATATAACTGCGTTTGCGTTTTCTCTGTGAAACCTTCGAATGATATTTCTCGTAGAGTTTCCATTATTTCTAGTAGAATTTTCATTTCTGGTATCTGGTAACTTAAGTTCTGAACTGTAGTTTCTCGTAGAGTTTCTCGTAGAGTTTCCATTTCTGGTATCTGGCAACTTAGGTTTTGAACTGTAGTATGCCGATACACCACAATTATTAGGTTGTGTACTACTTGGGAGACTTATAGATCTACTATTTCTTTTTCACCTTTGGCTCCTTCAACTGCTTTGGCCGCCATTCCCAGAATTTTGTGCATGCCAAGAAATCTTTGGTTGATGTTCTTGGTAGTGATAGAGCGAGCAAGCACGCGGCTGCATCCAGCGCGTTATCACTTCCTTGGACAGACAATCTCTAATGTTTTCGAATGCTTCTAAACAATCTATATAAAACCATAGAGCAATTGATTTCAATATAAATCACATCCATGTGAGATATTTTTGCTTTCTTTAAATTTTTGGAAACCTAAGGGTGGTTGGCCAAATCGTATCAAAAGAAAATTCATAAATTCACTTTGTTTTTCACTCTGTTTGCTTTCTAAGTGAATACCAGAATTATCTGCAATGCATTTCCGGTTAGAATGAGTATTAATGAATCAACAATAATTAACTACTATTTGATAAAATGAATTCGCAATAAATTCAGACATTGAATGATGTTTTTCCATTTCTCTAAATTTCTTTGTGTATGATTTTCGATTGCTTTGAATTGACACACAATAATTAACTACTATTTGGATAAAATGAATTCGCAATAAATTCAGACATTGACATATGTTTTTCCATTTCTCTAAATTTCCTTCTGTATGGTTTCCTATTCCTTTGAATTTCCTGTGTCAATAAGTGTTATAGTGAGTATTAAATAATCAACCAGAATCGCCAGCTATTAAGATAAAAAATAATGTGCAACAAAGGAATTCGTACTAACTTTCACTGAGGGGTTTTCATGGCAGGAGGGAACGCCTCCAATCCTCCTTTGTAGCTTCAAAAACCTTATCGTATAGAACCACCATTTGCTCATCAGGGTAGCTACTCTGCAAGGGGGTTGCTCATCACTCTCCGCGGTATGGCTATATGCCAAATATTGTACTCAATTTCAAAAATATATTGATATCCCCATCTGAAGCAAATAAAAGCACATTTGAAAATCCTAAGGCATGAAGAAGCTTATCTGGTACACAACGTGAGACTACCGGTTCAAGAATTCGTGTAAGAGAGTGGTTCAAGGCAGGAAGGAAATTTATGAAGACAACATCCAAGCATTGAATGGCCCGCCATTACCATTGAAAGGTCGCGTGGGAAAGAAAATGAAGAATCCCAACAACGTGCCCTTCTGACCGAATCTTTGAATGGCTCGCTATTCCTTTTGAAAGGTTGTGTGCCGGTTACCACACTATTTGGCCCCTCGTCAACATTGCAGTCTGTCGTCCAGGCAGAGAGGGCTTGTGTCAACTTAACCCTTTAAAGTAGAGTGACCAGACCAACCCTTTTCTCATTGAATCAAAAGTGATATTAGAGGGACCCTCAGACGTTGTTGGCAAGAACTCGCCAGATAATAATCCATTTACTAGATTTCAAGTTTTGTCGAACATTTCTATGATGAGATGAGCAAAAATTAATTCTATGAACAAGATTTCAATGAGATGCAATAATGCAATATAGTTATTGTTGGCAAGAACTCGCCAGATAATAATCCACTTACTAGATTTCAAGTTTTGTCGAACATTTCTATAATGAGATGAGCAAAAATTAATCCTATGAACAAGACTTCAATGAGATGCAATAATGCAATATAGTTAAGGATTCTACCCCACCTAGTTTTGTTGAACATTTCTATAATGAGATGAGCAAAAATTAATCCTATGAACAAGACTTCAATGAGATGCAATAATGCAATATAGTTAAGGATTCTACCCCACCTAGTTTTGTCAAACATTTCTATAATGAGATGAGCAAAAATTAATCCTATGAACAAGACTTCAATGAGATGCAATAATGCAATATAGTTAAGGATTCTACCCCATCTTTTGAAGCCTTAACTAGAATGCGAGTTTTGTAGAATATTTCTATAATCCAATGAACAAGATTTGAACAGGCCTCACAGTTGTGAGACAGAATTAACTACTTGATTTAAAATCAATTGCAATTTTTTTATGACTCGAAATCTAAAAATTACAATCTACATAACAAGTCTCAATTTCAACCATTTACTTTGGAAATTAAAACAGAATAGGTGCCCCACTTATGCTTTCTACTTTCATTATTGTCGTCCACTTGTTATATTCACTCAATTCACTTTCACCGTCTCTCCACATTGTATGTCGACTGAGTCTAGATCTGCTGAAGAAGGAACTGGATCTTTATAACAATCAGGAACTAGCTGCTGCTTATGGGTCTACTGCTGACATCGATGGTGCTCTTGCAGATTTGCTGGATCTGCTCAGATGGACACTGCTCTTGTGGATTTGTTGACATAGATGTTGCTCTTGCTAATTGTCCTGTTGTTCTTTTACATGCGCTGAGACTCTCTAGATACTTGCCCATACTGAACAGGGACTAGCTACCATGCCGCCTATCTGGTTTGTATTGAAATTCCTCTTCTTTACCGCCTATTGTAGCAATCATGACTACCATATAATTGGGTATTTTCTATTTTAATTCAATTGCAAGAGTATACTCTAGATTTGTAGTATAATTGATTTTCTAATGATGTATATTAAGTTTGCAATTTGTTCGCTCATTACCTGACTTAACATTTTGTTATATTTTTACATAAAAATGATCCTTTATATATTAATATTAATATTAATATTAATATTAATATTAATCCATTATATATTTCAAGGACTTACCATATATATAATTATCATATAATACATGATAATCTAATTCATTTATTTTTTTAATATTAAATTTTATATTTCTGTATTTTTTAATACCATTTATGTTTTAGCATCTAACCAATGACAAAATTCTACTCTCAATAATAAATTTTACTATAAACTTTGAAAGATATTTAAAAATGGCAGTGAATTTTTATATAGAGCAACATTGACATCCATGAAGTCAAGGAGTATAGGCTTGTATCAAACCTTTTACAATGTGATCTTAAGTGAGGAAAGGTCAGGCCATGACCAAGATGCGTTAACATAAAAAAAAATTAATATAAAAAACAAATTTCTTTAATATTTTATTTAATAAATAAATAATTATTTAATAAATTAGTCGTTTTTCTATTAATTAAAAAAATATTTTTTACTTTTTATCATTTACATGTGTTCCCTCTTTATTTTCAGCAATGTCCCATCGTCAGTGATGTCTTACACTACTTTATATATATATTTCTATCTATGTATACGGTGAAGAATGCAAATATAAATTGTCATACAACACTTATAAATATATTATTTATTTTTAATATATTATTTATTTTTAATATTATTATTTATTTTAATTTGTAATAAAGGAAAATTTATATTTTTATTATAATGATGATGATGATTAATGTCTATTAAGACCAATGTGGTTTATCAGAGACCAATGTGGTTTATCAGACTTTAAGAGAAGAGAGTCTAATTGTTATTCTTCAAAATTTTGTTTATGTTATGAAAGAGTATGGAAGGAAGTGTTCCAATATTGCTATAGTTGGGTTGGCTTAATAAGTCAAGAAAATTGGAGGTGTGGCTGATGATAGGGAGTTGAGAGTGAATGTGGGCAAGAGTCCAGCAGTCTAAAAGGAAGTGTTTTTCATCTTCCACTTTCTTAGTATCACAGATTTGTCGAATTCTATCATCCTAGAGAAGCTTGGGAGTAGACCACCATAGAGTCTCACTCTGAAGCTCATGAAAGTTAGTTCTAATCCTAGCGGTGTTCATTTTCTTCTTGGTGCTAGTCAACATAGAGAGATAATTTTGGTTATCGGGGGTGGAGTTAATCACCTCCTTATAGTACCTAAGCTTCCTTTTACAGTCCAACTCCTTATAATCCCACATCTTTTCCTTAAAACTGGAGGTAATAGTATCTTTGATATTGTCCTTGCTTTCCATGATGATCTCCTCCTTAATCTCACAAAGGTTGAGACAAGACTGAGCATCTTGATGCCACCAACGATTGAGGCACAGGTGGGGGTTTTGAGTAAAGTTAGAAGTAATGTTTTGGAGCCTATGGATTCCATATTGTGAAGTTTCTTGTTATACATAATATATCTAAACATAGCCACACTTCCAATAGGGAATAGAAAAATTTTGATATAGACGATAGAATATGGAGTGTTTCCCTTGATCTTGAGGTTATATGTTATGAATTACTTTTCGATCATCTAAATATTTCTCTATGACTCCCTAGATATACTGCACCCCCAAACTTCACATTTGTATAAGATAACTGGGGTGACGAGAGTCTCAAAGAGGAACCTTTTCTTACTCCAAATGTAAAGATCAGTTGATTTACAATTGTTTTCCGGCTCATAATAAGATTTCCATCCTCTAGTAATTTTTTTCTCAATGCTATACTTCTAGTTGAGGTGATGAGGAAATTCAATGCCCAAATATGTACAAGAATAAACTTGCTAAAGATAATTATTATCATAGACGAAAGTATCATGGGTGATCTTTTTGGATTTAATGATCATGACTTTAGTCTTGTGGTATTAGCTGTCATACCCATCTTGGAGCAGTAGACATCAAGAGTTTTATGTTACTTTCCTAGGTCATCATGGCTCCTTGCATGAAGGATGATATCATCAGCATAAAGGAGAAGAGTAATGATAATACCAGTGAGCTCGGTGCCTTTGTAGCCAACAGTTTCTAGACACTCCTCTAGTTTATCCATGTAAATACCAAAAAGGGTAGGGAAGAGGGGACAACCTTGCTTAACCTCAATATTACATTTAATATCTTTAGACCACCCTTCATTGGTTTTAAGCTTGGCAATGATAATCTCATAGAGGTGGATCACAACAATCCTCAATTCAAGCCTCGCCGAGAGCATATCTCAGGGGACAATGTCGAAATCTTTTCTAAAGTCCACAAAACAACATAAGAGTTTAGTTTTACTATTGCATCATTCCTCCATGATAATCCTAAGGTTGACAATGTGGTAAATGGTCAAGTGATGTCTCTTAAAACCACCATGCCTTTTGGCTCTTTTACCCGAGTTCTCAAGCCAAAGGCTAAGATTTTATTCCAAAATGAACCCATAAAGCTTGGCTAGGATGTGGCTAATCATAATGGTCCTATAGTTAGAGGGAATTCTTCTGTCCCCATTTTTTAAGATAGGCACGTTAAGTCTTTGCATCCAAAGCTTAGGGAAGACATACTTTACATCCAAATTGAGAAGCTTGTGGAGATAATGAATGAGGATAGATTTTCCCATTTTAAAGATCTCGGCTTAGTAAACTTCAATATTTTTGGCTTTCCCATTAGCGAGCTTATTAATCCCAAACTCAACACGTTCCAAAGAAAATGTATCATCCTTAATATGAGTGTTTAATATGGTACCCATGGTGTCCGGAGAGTCATACAACTGCTTAAGATAGTTATCCCAATTTTCTATGGGGATAGAATGATTATCTTTAGTTTTACAAACAAGCACATTTCGCCAAAGCTTTCTAAGTGCAACTTTAGAAAGGTGGAAAGGATGCCCTTGACTCTTATTAATATATGACATTTTCTTCCTCTTAATGTGATATTTGTATATACTTATATTCTGGAGCTTGATACTCCCATTAGGGGTATCTCTGGTTGCTTTCCTAGTAATTTTACAATCATTGTGATACCAAGGATTGGAAGTTCTATTATTTTTCTTATACGAAGTCTTATTAGAGAATTTTCTAATGGCGGTCGAAAGGGTAGTAGTAAAATGGTAATATATTTGATCAATGTTGTTATTATAAGTTATGGAGCCTAAATTCCTTTCCAAAACCCTTAAGAAAAGGTTGACATTACTTCTATCGAAGTGAATGTGACATTTTGATTCATTGGTTTCCTGCATGTGAGTGGTACACATAACAATACTGAGTGATAAAGACAAATGTCTGTGGCCAAAGTCAATATTTTACCCATTAAGAAGATCAAAATTAGTAATATGGTTGAGAACATAAATGTTAGAGATCACATAATCCATGACAGTGCTACCTAGCCCATGGAAATAGGTCACTCACTAGATAAAGTTCATTTATTAATACCATTACAAATGATTAGGTCATAGGAACTACAAAGTTTGAGGAGCTCAGTGCCAAATATGTTCTTGATTATGTCTTTAGATTTTCTCTGGAATCCATTAGCTAAGCGACCATCCTCATCAAGCCACAAGGGGTCAAGGTTAGAGTTGTTAGTTAACATAATAGCTTGATTAGTAGAAGTCTGAGCATTAAAATCCCCAAGAAAAATGATATTTCCATCATTCCTTAGGTTGTAGATGTCTTTTTCTAGGGTATTGAAAGGACAATCCTTATCTAGGTTGTTTTCCTTATAGGATGTAGAGTTGATAGGGGTGAAATAACAGATTTCAAGGAAGATCCTATTGGTTGCAAAATTAGAGATCTCGAGCCAAATGCATTGATTGAAGGGGTTTGTTTTATGAAGTTGGATTTGAGAGGAAACAATGTTCTTAATATAATAGGTTATACCACCAAAGCATCTCCTGCAGGATCTCTTATTCTAGGAAGACCAAAGAGTGAACTTGTCAAGGTGAGGGATCCTAGATTCATCATGCGCCCAAGTTTCAACTAAAAGAATAAGATCAATATCACTTAGGATCCAATTTAACATATGACCTTTACCCCATGGAAAATGACAACAGTTCGAGAAGAGGATTCAAAGTGATGTCATTGCCTGTTTATCATTCGTGTTTGGAATTCTGTCTCTAATAATAGATTTTCTATTCCTAATTATTGCCCATTTGCCCTCTTTTCTTGCCTCCTTGACCTTTTGTACTTCTTTCCTGAGTTCATCTTGGTCTTTGGAATGAGGTCTTCATTTATAAAGATTCATGTTCCTTTTAGGCTAGAGGATTTCCTAAATATATCTAATTTATGGTCATTACAACTGACCTTGACACGGATTATTCTATTTTTATGCTCAAGTATTTTTCCTACCCTTATTGCTTCGGTAATATAAGTTGTTTGAATTTGACATTTTGTCTTTAATTGTTCTTTAACTAATTCTAATATGTCTTCATTGTTTAGTTCTTTTATACCAACGATTACAAGGTGTAAGGCTCGTTTGTGGCGCTCATGGTTGAGTACAATTAGTTTATTAATTTATTTTATGGGTATAATATTTAATTTATTCTCTATGATATTTATGGCTCAGTTATTATGTAGTCGTTATTTTAGATTTTTAATCTAGTTTTTCAAAGTGTCATTTTCTTTAACCATTGCTTGTTTTCTATGCTTATTTTTTGAATAATAATGATGTAAAATATACAAATCCATATTGTTATTATTTAATATATTTTGAAATAATATGAGATTTACTAAAAGGCTAATACATTTTCCTCATATTTATAAAAAAAATATATTTAATTTTAATTATTATTCTTTTGTCTAGACTAATGATAAGAAGAAAATGAAAATTGTGAAGATAAAAACTAATTCTCATTAGCTTCAAAGGGAAATCGGGTTGATCTATTCCCAAAACACATTGGAATGAAAAAGTATAACATTTGTCATACTAAGAGGGTTGAAAATGAAAAACACTTCCTTTAGATTACTCGGCTATTATTCGCAGCATTTTCATTTCCAAAACATTTGCCACATTACCAACCTTGTTGGCTCGTTAAGTCAACAAACTATAATAGCATGTGGAAACGTTTCTCTCCCTTCTTTTTGATCATAGAAATAAAATATTAAAAAGTTTCAATTAATCTCTTTGTTAAAATTAGATAAGCCATATAAATCTTAATAAACATTAATCATCATCATTTAACATTTTAATTAATTTATTCAAATAATATAATTAAATTTATTTTACGTTAAATTATATATATATAATATATATATATATATATATATTATATTATTTTTTTCTAAGTAAAACTAATTCTATTAAGAGAACAATATGGTACAATAAGCAATTACAGCCAAGAGCATAGGTTGCCAAAAATGATAGGCTATCCACCTCGGCCTCTAAGAAGAAGAGAAGAGAGCTGAACTAAGCAAGAAGAAACAGAGCAGCAAGAACAGAACAACGGATACTACCCAACATGTGTAGAATCAGCTATTCGACATTTTTTCCCTTTATTTTTACCAACTTTGACCCACTCCGGAGGACTCTGCTGAACCGCCATTATTTGCAAGCTGAGCGGTGCCGATGGGGAGGATTCCTTTTCGGAGTCCAAGGTGGAGGATTCATGATTTCTTTTCTGTGAGGTTGGAGGGAGAGTCAAATCCTTAGGATCCATCGAGGGCGGATCTTGTGATGGCTTTGCTTCCATTCCTTCCACATCCTTTTCCTCCTCATCCGAACTGAAATCAAAGTCATCCATGGGGGGAGAAACGTGAGGCTGCCAGTGCTTGGATTTTTGCTTGGTGACTTTCTTCTTTTGGGTAGCCATCGAGGGACAGGAACTCTGAAGGTGCCCTGTGTGATGGCAGTTTTGGCAGCGAAAGGCTGTGTTCTCATAATCCAAGGTCTGAGTCCAGTGGAAATCTCCAACTTTGAGATTGATCTGTTCAGGGAGACCTTTACTCATATCTATTTCTACACAGATTCTGGAAAAGGTGTATAGGCCTAATTCCCCTCTAGAGACATCTATGTCTAGCAGGCGGCCTAGAGAGCTGCCAATCCCTTGGAATACAGCAAAATGCCAAAGGTGTGCCGAGAGATTTGGAAGTCTGACCCAGATAGGGAGCTTGGTGATGGTTGCTGTAGCAGGATCGAAATCTGGGAACCAACGGGTGAGGAATAAACCTGCTGAGCCCTAGAACCATGGGCCTGCAGTTAAAGCCTTTTGGTAATCCTCTTCAAAAGCGAACACTACAATGAACAAGCCCTTTGAGCAGAACAACACCTTGCAGTTGTTGGTCCAGGTAGAGTGAAGCCATTGGTAGAGGTCTGCTGTGCGTGGTCATAACCTATTGAACCTGCAAATGATGGCATGATCTGCAAACTTTTGGGTTTTCTCATCCAACGATGGATGCATGATTTCAATGGAGGGGGTTTCCTCCAGTTTGTCCACCGGAAAAGGCTTGGGACCTTGAGTTGTTGGAACTGATTTCTTAGGCATTTGAGCATGGACTGTGTCTTTGTAAGAAGACGCTTTAGCTGAGGATGATCCTACAGCTCCTCCTCTCAAACGAAGGGTAAAAGTAATGGATGAATTTCTCTTAATGTTGTAAAACGACAAGGAGAGATGATACACAAGTTGTTTATCTTCATGGAGAAGTCGTTGAGCTGCAAAGGGTTTCCCCAACTTGGGATGCAGACCCTGTTTGAGGTCTTGCACAAGATCCGTTGAGCCCACCCATTGTAGCAGAGATTTGCCAGAGAGGAGCCTGATCTGGATCTGGAATCTGGCAGAGGGATCAAGGTTTTGCTCTTCTTTGCAAATTTGAGACGAGATGAAGCAGGAGCTTTGGAGGGCCTGCTCCTTCTGAACTTGCCGTAGAGGTTTGAGAGGAGAAGAGGAGAAAGTCCACAGATCTGTGAATCGATCGTTGCGCACCATCCTACAGAGCTTCCAAAAGTTTCCTCTAGGTTGATCCAGGAAGCTTAAAAAATTCTGAAAGTCATGAACAGAGTATCGACTGTTCTGGGGGGACAGAGAAGGTACTGAAAGAAATGAACAGCCTTCCAACATAGCGTATTTCTTCTCAAGAGCTGCCGTCTGAGGAGAAACTAGAGTCAGTTCTGCATTTTCGCAGCTAGGGCTCGTCTTCGGCTCCGATTCTCCGTTCAATGCCTGCGTATCAGTTATTGAAGAATACTTCGGCCTTCTGTTCTGCATTCGTACTTCCCCCTCATCGGCAGAGAGCTGAGGCCAAGCTGCGGCCGAGGACAATGAGGCGACGGCGGCTGCAGGGTTCATCTTCGACGCTGGGCTTCAAGAGTCAAGGGCAAAAAAATTAAATTATATATATATATATATATATATATAATTTACCAGGCCGGAAAGAATTGGCCTTCAACAATTATTGAAACACCACACTCAATAGGAAATAACTATATCACCGTTGTCATGTTGTCAAACCTCACTGTACTCATGCAGCCAGATTTTCCCTCTTCCATCCTAATGGAAAGACGAAAGGATTAATATCCATTGAAGGGCAACCTCACATTCCACATGGGATTGCAGAAGCTGAAACCAAATCAACAGTTATTCCTGAAATGAATTCTCTACTCCCACGAGTTGACATGGCGACCTTGGAGGAGAAGTGCATGATACTGCCAGACCCTGGTAGTCTTCCGATAGATATTAATAAAGTCATCCTGCCTGAGCAAGATACTTTGAGCAAACAATAAAATTTTTCCAGTGACGATGAATTACTTTGCATGGTAGCGAGCGTGCCACATATAAAGGAAGATGAGATACATCATATCCTTTGGGACATTAATGGAGAACCCTGTTCCTTGTGGCATGTAATGAAACATATATTTTAACGAGATTAAAAATTAAAAATATAATGTAATGAAATATATATTTTATTATATATGACATTTTATAACATAACAAAAAGTATTTTAGTCTATTAGATGGAAAAAAATGTTTATTTTTTATTATAGTTAAATTTGGTTGATTATGCTTTTTTAGGTATCTAAAGTTTTGTTAAGGTTGATTATATTTAAGTATGGTTAGATATGGTTGACTATGACTGAAACTTCTTAAACGTTGTTAATCATGGTCACTTGGATCCAACTTAACATAGGACTCTTACACCACGGAAAACCACAGCGGTTTCAGAAGTGGCTTTAGAGTCATGCCATTCCCTATTTACTGTTCGTGTTTGGGACTCTATTTCTAATAATAACTTTTTTATCCCTAATGATTGTCCATTTCCCCTCTTTTCTTGCCTCCTTGAGTTTTTGTACTTCTTTCTGAGTTCAACTTGGTCTTTTGGAATGAGGTCTTCATTTATAAAGATTCACATTCCTTTTAGGATAGGGGATTTCCTAAGTATATCTACTTTATGGTAATTACAACTGACCTTGACACCGATTAGCCTATGTTTATGTTCAAGTACTTTTTCTACCCTTATTGCTTCGGTGAGCTAAGTTCTTTGAATTTGACATTTTGTCTTTAATTGTTCTTTAACTAATTCTAATTTGTCTTTATTGTTTTGTTCTTCTATACCAACGATTATAAGGTGTAAGGCTCTTTTGTGGCACTCGTGGTTGAGTACAATTAGTTTATTAATTTCTTATTTTATGGGTATAATATCTAGTTTATTTTCTGTGATATTTATGGCTGAGTTATTATGTAGTTGTTCTTTTAGATTTTTAATCTGGTTTTTCAAAATGTTATTTTATTTAACCATTGTTGTTTTCTATGCTCGATTTCTTGAACAATAATGATGCAAAATATGCAAATCCATATTGTTTTTATTTAATATATTTCAAAATAATATGAGATTTAGTAAAAGGCTAATACATTTTCTCGTATTTTATAAAAAATTATTTATTTTTAATTATTATTTTTTTCTATACCAGTGTTAAGAAGAAAATGAAAATTGTGAAGATAAGAACTAATTCTCATTAGCTTCAAAGTGAAATCAGGGTTGATCTATACTGAAAACACCTTTGAATGAAACAGTGTCCCATTTGTCATACTAAGAGGGTTGAATATGGAAAACACTTTTTTTGGATTGTTGGGCTCTTATTCGCATTCTTTTCATTTCGGAAACATTTGCCACATTACCGACCTTCTTGACTTGTTAAGTCAAAAAAACTATAGAAATGTGGAAATGTTTCTCTCCCTTATCTTCGATCATAGAAATAAAATATTAAAGAATTCCAATTAATCTCTTTATTAAAGTGAGATAAATCATATTAATCTTAATAGACATTAATCAACATCATCATTTAATATTTTAATTTATTTATTAAATAATTTAATTAAATTTATTTTATATTAAATTATATAAAAAATTATTTAAAATCCACTCAGTAAACCTAAACCATTTTTATATATTTTACCAAAATATAGATATGAAACTAAACTGTTTACTTTTTATATTTAAGTAATGAAGCTCTATTGAAGTAAAATATTAAAATATCTCTATCTACCCTTTATATTATAAACCACCTTTTTTGTGGGGTCCATATACCATTTACATTATACACTCTTTTTTTTGTTAAATAAATAATTTCTTTTTTTTATAAACCACCTTTTTTGTGGGGTCCATGTACCATTTACATTATACACTCTTTTTTTTGTTAAATAAATAATTTCTTCATGTAATTGAAGGAAAAATAATCTAAACACACAAGTATCATTCCTCATTTTAAATCATCGTTATTTTTTGCCCTTTCAATATCAACAATGAGACCATATGTGTATATGTCCCTGGAATTTGAGACCATATGTGTATATGTCCGTGGAATTTTCAGGTGGGCAACTTATTGCAGGCAGGTTACCAGGCCATACAACGTTGGCGGTCAAGAATTAATGGAACACCACACCGAACAGGAAAATATTCTGTCACCATCGTCGTGTTGTCAAACCTCACTGTACTCATGCAGCCAGATTTTCCCTTTTCCATCCTAATGGAAAGACGAAAGGATTAATGTCCACTGTAGGGCAACCTCATAATTCCCATGATGGTCCTCACATTCCCATGATTGCACAAGCCGAAACCAAATCGACAGTTAATCCTGAAATGATTTCTCTACTCCCATCAGTTGACATGGCGACCTCGGAGCAGAAGTGCATGATACTGCCAGACCCCAGTAGTCTTCCCGCAGATATTAATAACGTCATCCTGCCGGAGGAAGATACTTTGAGCAAAGAATACAATTCTCTCAGTGACGATGAATTACTTTGCATGGTAGCCGGCATGCCACATATAAAGGAAGATGAGACAGATCATAGCCTTTGGGACAATAATGCAGAATAACCCTGTTCCTTATGGCAGCCTTTTTTATTTTAACAAGTGAGCTGGCGGTAGTCCCTGCCGGGGTCTGTCCGGAAAACAATACGAACGCTCTCCGCAACATGCCAAATTCAATGTGTAATTTGTTACAAAAATTCAGGTTAGGGCTTGAAAATTTCCTTAAGGAACTATGAATAGGGTACTTTAGATTTACTCAAGTTACAGATTGACATCTGATAATTGATTGTCTAAACGAAGAGTAAGAGATATTCTTGAGTTACCATTTAAGAATATGTTGAAATAAGGACAAGATTGCTGTTGTCTAATTTATGATAAAAATATGCAGAAAATGCAGGATTGGAGAAAGGAAAAGTAATCCAAGAGTACAAAGTGCAGTTAGAACAAATACTTTGGTTGTATAACTTATTGTAAGGAAGCCATAAAATGAGAATAAGCAAGACAGGTAGAAAAGAAGCGTAGAAGCAGCAGTTTCAGAACAAGCCAGCCATTGTTTTAAATGGTTATTACGTGATGTTGCTCTGGCTCATGCCCATTGCAAGAGACATATCTCTGAATAAGGGGCAATAAGATTGGATCACATCTGTTTAATAACATGCAAAAAATTTAAGCAAATTGTATAGTTAACAATAAATAGAAACATAGGTAAAATAATACCAAATGCAATACAAACCTCTGTGGTGCCTCCGTACTGAGCCAGAAATTAATAACGCACACTGTCTATTGATTAGCAAAGCTCTCATCATAGCTAGTTATCAGTAGATTTTGTATAGCATTATGCCATAATTCCATCTTCAAACAATATAAATTCATTTTAAAGTTCATATAGTTTGGTAGTATTTATAAATTTTACCTAGTATGCTAACATATTGCTTCTGAGTAGTTTGCAGTACTTAATTTAATAGAGGAAAGTGTCATCACAATATTTGTACATGGCACAGTTATGCTGCAGGCGAGTTTTATTGCTTGTGGCGTTGTTGATGTGCCGCTGATACCTTTGTAGGTGACGTTGTTGACATACACAACCGAACTCTATATACACCACAACAATGTTGAGATTTAAAGATCACCAAGAAAAATTTGAAGTGAAATGATGATCTAAGAAACAAAGAAAACTTAAATGTACCAGTAAATACCACTTACCTGGTTTCTACATCCCTGTGTAGGGACACAGTAATACTAATCAATGATGATGGGTTTGGAGACATTGTTCATTATCACATTTTCATAACTGATATTTTGGGCATATCCAGAAGCCCCCTGTAACAACAAAATTACGTCTTGAGATTGCATGGATGATCAATTATTCCACTCGATGCAACTCTTAAATCATTCAAGAACGCCGAATTCAAAAGCTCCTGAATGAATAAATTAGAGGAACTGTGAACCAGAATTAGGTTTTGACATTCTGTTTACCTGCCATGTTTTTATACGTAGTCCATTGGTTGTATCAGTCAGCTTAGCTCCACGAACCACCACATTTGAAACTGTGTCTCTGGCATTATTTTCCCCAAGGCTTCCAATGCTGCTCACACATAAACATCAATGAATTTCAATAATAAATTGTTATATTTTCAAGAGCAGCAAGTTTTTGTTAAAATAGCTAATTACTCCAACCTGAAGAGTTGGTTAAAATTAGAGAGGAAGGTAACTGAATTAAGTTTTATTTTAATCAAAGTATAATTTAGTTTGTGGTTGTATGTTAAATGGTTTTGTGTAAGTTATTGGCAGGGAAAAGTTTAAATATTCCAGTGTTTATTGTAATTGTAAATTTTTGTGTGATTAATTATAAATTATTTGTGTTATTTTGTGATTTACTTTTCCTATATTTTCAATCTTAATAGTATAAAAGAAATGATTTAGCCATAAAAGTTGGTAATATAATTTATAAAATGATTAATTCTTGTAATATTTAAATTATATTTTTAAAACATAAATAAATATAACACCCTAAAAAATTCATAATACATTTAATATTTGCAAATTAAACAATAAGTTTAACAAATTGTAATCTATTTTAAAAGCAAAGACAAACTGTATCGTAACAAGGTAAAGACAGAGCTTTTAAACAAGTTAAAGACAAAGCTTTTAAATAGACACTTGTCACACATGCAAAAAGAAATGTATAATACAAAAACATATTTCAAACACCTAAAATACCGTGGGGCCCACAACTTTACCAACTCCCTGCCTCTCGTCCTTCATGCATACCCAACGTCTTTACCTCTGTCTCTTTTGAATGTCCAACGTGTCTACCTCCGGGTTTGAATGTCTAGCGTGTCTACCTCCTAGTTTCACTACAAATCAAGTTTTACTAAAAGAATTAGATATTATGTGTATGCTATAGGCTTAAATGAACAATCATATAAAAGAGTCTCGCATATTGTAGATATGGAGTACTCAGAAAAATGAATAAGACTTCAATACAATACCTTGTTTTCACCCTCTTTTGCAAACATCTTCTGCTGCACGCCCATTGAGAAGACTGATTCCACTGTTTTCGTCATCATCAAGCATGGCATGAGCAACATGGTTGGCCAAACCAGCCATGTACTCATCTTAAATCTAAATTAAGTCATTATTTTTAAATCTATGAAATCAAAAAATAAAACAAAATTCTGGGTTCACCACTACATATTACAAGGCTTAACCCTCAACCGGGGAATAAGCCAGATGACCGGGAAACCACATTTACGGGGCGGTTGGGGGAGGGCTTACCTAACTCAAGGTCTATTACAAACAAGGGGAGGCTACTCGGCATGCGATTAACCGTTGATGAATTCTTATTTCTTTCTCCTATACTATTCATATCTGCCTTGTGTATCATCCACTTTTCACTGTGTATGACATCTTCTTGCTTATGGATCTTCTTGTTTTTATACTGCAAATTCTGGATTATGTGTGTTCATTTAACACTGTTTACTACCTTTAATATTTGTTCAATACATTCATACATTCCAGTCTTGTTAAGTTTAATTTTTTTTTTTACATTCCAGTACTGTTAAGTTTAGTTTTTTTTCCAGTTTCAAGTCAAGTAAACTGATTTTACTAAAAGCTCTTTGTAAAAAACTTGGCTAATTAATTTAAGAGAGAAAAATAAGCATTAAAATTAAAATACGAATGCAAGACACACCCCAAATAGATTTCTTGAATATATATTTGTTTGCATTAATAATCGTTTTAGCTTTTATCAAAAAAGTAACTTTGTGCAATTTCTTTGAAGGGGAATGCAAGACACAACCCAAATAGATTTTTTGAATATATATTTGTTTGCATTAATAATCATTTTAGCTTTTATCAAAAAAATAATTTTGTGCAATTGCTTTGAAGGGAAAGCTGCGTGACAGTCAGTCCCGGCATTGCTTTGCTTTTACAATGTAGTTAAGTTTCATTAATCTGCAATTTAGTTCAACTTCATTAATTTGCTGGAAATAGAATAAAAGAATGTAAACCACGAAAAACCTAAAAATTGTATTCCAACAAGTAAAACCTTTACTATGGATGGTCTTGACACTTGGTTGGATTCCTTACCACCTCATGGCATTTACATGAGTTGTCAATTTCAATGATCAAGATTGTACCTTAGTAAATAACGACAGGGTTCATTCAGGTGAGGGTTAGGGATACCGAATCCCGTGGACGAAGTTTTATTGTGCATTTTCTCTTTTGGTCAAATAGAGCTCTGCATTCCTAAATCAAACACTAGGTTTTTTACAGTCTCTCCCTAGAGGAATGTATGCAATATTCAGCAGTGAAATTAGTCGAATAATTTGTCAAACTGTGCAACAGAGATACTAATTATAACACCCATTTTAATTCCTCACAGGTACATCTAAAAGGGTGTCAATTCAGCCATAACTCACTGGAGGATTTTCTTTTTAGGGCTATGCTTATTGTTCCTTTGCTGGGAACGGGCACCTTGCTAAAGAAATATAACATTCGCCTAAAGAAATCTACTCCTTCGCCTAAAGAAAGTCACGGGACTGCTCACATATAGATGGCACGGGATTGCTCGCTTTGGCAACAGGGGGCTCAGGAACTAGTGTAAGGTATTCTTCGGCCTCCGATGATGGGTCAATCGCGATTGCCGCTGCTACTAACCCGTAGATTAGAGTACAGAACCCTTCAAAAAAAGCTCAAGAGGCAATAATGTGTTGCTTTTCTATCAAGCATGGATGTTAGATCTGGTATAAATGTATCTTTCAGAGTTTGAGATATGACCTGCATGAATGATCTGTTAGAAGAATTATTGATTGCATAAATATAGGTTTCAATACTGCTGATGGGAGTTGCAGTCTTTCTTAATTGCATGAAGGTTGATTGAACTCGCATTTAATCATTATCCATCTAGCAGTGTTTATAATCAACATTTTATGTATTGCATGATCATATTATATTTCTGAAAAGTTCTAATTTTGTCAGGGATAATGTTTGCTAGGCTCTGGAGAGAATAACAATAGGGATGTGAGTGGTTAGGTGTTAATATTCGAAAACGGCGTGATTATATATTGGCATAGAAAATTAAGACACCTATTATAAATTATCAACCAACCACAAACTGATGATGCTGAAAAACCAAATAGATACCATGAACTCAATCCTGCCGAAAATATGCATGGAAAATTAGCCACTTGCCAATATTAGGCACTAAAATTTTTGCTATACAAGATAGAACTTTCAATGAAAAGTCCAAGTGGCAAGTTGTGGTCTTAGCCAATAGCTAATAGCCAGGTTGTATTAGCTGAAATGATTATTCCCAATAATCCATTTCAGCTAATACAGTGCCATAATCGCATCATCTACCATCCCAATAACTGTACATGTTTCTCCTTGATGGTAATATCTACAATGAAAACACTTATTTGATACAGTGCCATAATTGCCTCATGTACCATCCCTACAAAACGAAACAAGAATGAAACTCAAGAGATGAAGTTGACAACTAAAAACACCTTAAGAAAATGCAAATGAGAAGCCCGAGATACTCATAGGGAGAGTTGTGTGGCATCAACAATTGAGTTGTGTGGCATCAACAATTTCCACTTGGTATCCAAACTCTGCCTTCTGCTAGGCACTTTGTGAATTAGTGTAAGATTAAGACAAACACCACGCCAATTATAACTGCAAAACATAGATAATTTTCTTAACCTAATCCTGCTAACTGTGATCCAGGTCTGGTTTGATCTTCAATCATCCTTACTATGTTGCATCCCTAATTTCATGGACAAAATATTCCTGCCATTTCCAGGCTTATCTTATGCGCTCTACCTTTACAGTCCTAATATCCATGCCAAAGTATTCCATTTATCTGGCAGTTGATGTCATTTTAGTATTTTATATTTCTTCCAACTAAATGTTATTTCATTGTTCTATGTGATTGATTTTGCCAACTCGTAGCCCCTTGTGCTCTTGCAGAGAGCAAAAGACAAAGCAGTTGTGGAAAGATTATCCTTCTGTTTTTTAACTATTTACAGGCAACTGATTAAAAGATTCGAGTTAAATTCTCTTGTCCATTCATTATTGCATCCTATTATTTCCTTTTCTTGGCTTTTTCTCTTGTCCATTGTATGTTGGTTAATTGTTGTTCTGCTACTACTACTGTCAATTTAAGACATCTTAATCATATTGACTTCACAGTGGATCTGTCGCAGATTATTCAGCCAGGATTTGTATATATTTGTTAATTCCTTAGCTTCTATGATTTACATCTTTATTTCACAACTAATAACAAAATTCTCTAACCCTGATTCTTTCCGGTAGCCTTGCCTCTTCTTGCAGTTATAGTTATTTTTTCCATTTTAAAAGGGTAAATAACATGGAATAAAGGCATATAAAGAAAGGAATTTGAATAGACAATATAGAAAATTTAACTTGAATGTGCCAAGTAGTGAAGCACTTTTCAGACGTATTATATCTGGTATGAGAAATATTTAATCCTCTATTAGAATTGAAAATATGGTGTGAAAACTCTAATACAAAGGCAATTAGGGCACTTCCTGTAACTAGATCCCTGGGCATCTGCAAAGCAAGAAATTATAGTAATTTTTTGAATAAACACATTCCTACTCTCAAACAGTTGGGGCTTCAAGGCAAGGGCCCTTTCCTGGGGCAACGAAGTCAGTAGCACTCATGGAAAAGGCGTCTACTAGTTGCAGAAAAACTGGCCGAAGCCAAACCAAAGAAATGGCATGAACAAAAACTACTGTTGTAATCGTGGAAAGTAAAATTAGGTCATTGTAAAATGGAACTTACAAGTGGTAAAGTTGAAGCTCGCCCCTTCACAGATCCTGTTGCGCGACACTCTCTGCTCCTCAAACGAGCTGGTGGATACTCTCTGCTCTGGTCCTCTGCTCCTCGAACCTCCTCCAATTAACGCCAGCTTTAATCTTCTCGTCAGTGCGTTTGACATGGATACCAAGGCCCTCGCCATTTCCTGTAAAAACAACAGAACCAGAAATGATGAGCTTTCACGCTTGTGTGTCAAATCTTTCTATTGTATCCATTTTATTGCAGAGATGTGTTTTCATTTGCTCTACGAACATGTAGCAAAGACCTTCGTCTTAGCCTCTGCCTCAGGGGTGGAAGTGGATTTCAATCCCTCCTGGTGTTTTGTTAGTGATGCTGAAATGATTGTCGATATTAGCAAAGACCATTTTTTTACTAACTCTGAGCAATTAAATTTGTAACATAGCCACTGATGGACAATAAAAAAAACGATGTTCGGGATGGATGGATACCACATCGAGGAAACTGACTCATGGAAACACAATATTTTGAAGTGGCAGATACCTCTATGATTCCAGATTTCCAGTTGAAGAGAGATGTAGCTTGACCAAATTGAGCTTCGCGAGTGTATCAGACTAAAGTCACAAATTCATGCTCTATTTCTGGTTTAGCATATTTAACTTCATAATGCAGCTTTCTACCAGCCAGCAGCCTCAACTGTGTAACCAAGGTAGGGAATGTTATGACGCCTCTGCATACTTCAAACATCGAACCACCACATTTGAAACGGTGTCTCTGGCATTATTTTCCCCAAGGCTTCCAATGTTGCTCACATGTAAACATCAATGAATGTCAATCATAAATTGCTATATTTTCAAGAGCAGCAAGTTTTCGTTAAAATAGCTAATTACTCCAACCCGAAGAGCTGGTTAAAATTAGAGAGGAAGGTAACTGAATTAAGTTTTATTTTAATGAAATCAGAATTTAGTCTGTGGTTGTATGTTAAATGATTTTGGGTAAGTTATTGGCAGGGAACAATTTAAATATTCCAGTGTTTATTGTAATTGTAAATTTTTGTGTGATTAATTATAAATTATTTGTGTTATTTTGTGATTTACTTTTTCTATATTTTCAATCTTAATAGTATAAAAGAAATGATTTAGCCATAAAAGTTGGTAATATAATTTATAAAAAGATTAAATTCTTTAATATTTAAAATTATATTTTTGTAAAAACATAAATAAATATAACACCCTAAAAAATTCCTAATACATTTAATATTTGCAAATTAAACAATAAGTTTAACAAAGTGTAACCTATTTTAAAAGCAAAGACAAATTGTAAACTGTATCGTAACAAGGTAAAGACAAAGCTTTTAAACAAGTTAAAGACAAAGCTTTTAAATAGACACTTGTCACACATGCAAAAAGAAATGTACCACAACTTTACCAGCTCCCTGCCTCTCGTCCTTCATGCATACCCAATGTCTTTACCTCTCTCTTTTGAATGTCCAACGTGTCTACCTCTGGGTTTGAATGTCCAACGTGTCTTGGTTTGACTGCAAATCAAGTTTTACTAAAAAATTAGATATTATGTGTATGCTATACTTAAATGAACAATCATATCAAAGAGTCTGGCATATTGTAGATATGGAGTACTAGGAAAAATGAATAAGACTTCAATACAATACCTTGTTTGCACCCTCTTTTGCAAACATCTTCTGCCTGCACGCCCACTGAGAAGATTGATTCATATCACTGTTTTCGTCATCATCAAGCATGGCATGAGCAATCTAGCTAGCCAAACTAGCCATGTACTCATCTTAAATCTAAATTAAGTCATTATTTTTAAATCTATGAAATCAAAAAATAAAACAAAATTCTGAGTTCACCACTGGATATTACAAGGCTTAACCCTGAATCCGGAATATGCCAGATGACTGGGAAACCGCATTTACGGGGTGGTTGGGGGAGGGCTGACCTAACTCAAGGTCTATTACAGACAAGGGGAGGCTACTCGGCATGCGATTAATCATTGATGAATTCTTATTTCTTTCTCCTATTCTATCATATCTGCCTTGTGTATCATCCACTTTTCACTGTGTAGGGCATCTTCTTTCTTATGGATCTTCTTGTTGTTATACTGCAAATTCTGGATTATGTGTGTTTATTTAATAGTGTTTATTACCTTTAATCTTTGTTCAATAGATTCATACATTCCAGTCCTGTTAAGTTTAATTTTATTTTTCCAGTTTCAAGTCAACTAAACTGAAATATTTCATTTCATTAAATTCTACTTTTGTAGTAAAAAATACTTTACATTAATGAAAAGAAATATTAAAATATTTAACTTATAATTTTATTGATTTTTTATGTTGGTTTGTTTTTACATGTTTTTAGATTATATCTATTTACATGAAACAAAATAGCCTTAGATAGCATACCTGCCGAAATAGCCGAAATTATTTTCAAATGATTTTTGTATTTGTCGAACTACAATGCTGAAATCATAAGCAGAGTAATTTTTTTATTTTTTAATGCTGAAATCATAAGCGGAGTAATATTTTATTTTTTAATAAATAAATATGTGTCTATTGCTCGGAATGCAGTAACCTTCCATAATTAAAGCAGTGGCCATTGCTCGGAAAGCATTAACTTTCTATTATAAAATCAAATCAGTGGCTGGATAACAATGAAACCGAAAGCCTAAATAGATGTGCCAATGATGAGAAATTGAAATTGTGCATTGCTCGCTTTTTACTCATATAATTGTCAATGAAATTCTAGGATCCACTGACATTACTGAAATTCGAGGATCCGTGGACAACTAGTGATAATAATATTCAGGACCAACTAAGCAAAGTTATATCAAAAGCCTGTCATGATTATATTTTCCGGTCCATAAATTTAGATTTAGAAATCCAAGTTAATTAAAGGCTGACTCCTCTCATTTTACTTTCTGTATTTCTTTTACATTCCATATTAGTTACTAGTTTCTGTGTTTCTTTCAGATTTCACATTACTCCCTAAATTTGTTGTTCGTATGAGTCACTGAATTTGTAATTCATTCTAAAATACACTATATAAGATGCTGAAGTTTCCACTGCAGGAAATAAGATGGTTGTTGTCGTGTTGGAGAGCCCAATTTAGGGCACGAAGGTTATCTTTTATTTTTAATTATAAAAATGTTTTAAGTCGGCATTATTTTTTAATTCTAGAATTTATTGAATGCACATGGGCATCAACATTATAACATATCCATTATATTAAAAGAACGACACATCAAGCATCCATGCAAGGCACCATTGAAACAGGTAGACATCTATACAGACCATTGTTAGCTTGGCTCAAACATTATGAAAGAGAAACATAAAGAATCAAATCATTTTTTGTGCCGTAAGTGCTGCATCATTGGCCATAGCAACTACATAAAATTAAAACATCCAGAGTTTCCAAGCATTGGGAAGCGAGGGTAAGAGCCATAAGTACCCTGAAACCAGAAAGGATAGTCGTATAACGATAACTAGAAGAAGTCAGTCAAGCTAAAGCAGAAGAGCATGGCCATGGCCTCGGCCTCAGTAGCAGCCCCTTTCGAGAAAGAATTCCGAGTTCCAGACAAAGCGATTGGAATTGTTATAGGCAAGGGCGGCAGCCCCGCGACGGATGCCCGACATCTCCTCTGTAAGAGTGACTTCTAATGGAAGAGTTAAAATACGCGCCAATTCAGAAGAACCTCTGCAGACTGTTGCATCCTACATTGAAGAATTTGTAAGATTTCTCTTATTAATAAATATAAATCAATTTACCATTAATGAAACATACATGCTACAAATAGAAACAAATTAACAAATTTCCTTTTAGAGATATATATTCAAAACAAAATTGATTTTGTTTAAAAAAAATCTGAGTTCTGGAATATAACATATATTACTGTAATGGAATAAACGCACACAAGGGTCACAAAGGAAATGATAGTACCAGAATAAGTTATATACTAAATTATGAGAAGAAAATAGACAGAGTCGACAACTAAGCTCTAGCATTACTAGAATCTCATTTTCAATTGATGTCAGATACAAGCGAGAGTCATAAACATAGTCTACTAACAAAATGAAGCAAATAATGCCATTAGGCCAGCTTGTGACCTGGCTAGAGATGGAAAGAAGGAACAGTTCAATCTTCATCCTATAATACAAAATATTTATAAAAATTAAAAGAGATCGACAAAGCGAACCTAGCAAATACCTCGCATGTAATTTCTAGCTAGACATTGACAGAACATACGCAATTATAAAACCTGCGACTTGACTGAGAGTCTTCCATAGATAAGGAAGAAAAAAAAATTGAAACATAATTATAATATGAAGGCATAATTGTGCTTCATTTAGAATTATTTCGAATAGAAAATGTTGGGGACATTAAACAGTTAGGAAAATGAATAATTTCGAAGACAATTCAGATGATATTCCACTCCAAATGAGATGTAGGTATGTAGAAACAATGCTCTCCATTACTAGAGAAGGAATCGACCTGAATCACCACAAGCACGTGAGAGACAACCACTAGGAGCACCAAAACCATGACAATGAGTTGCAAAGCCAAACCCCGAGAATAGGGGAGGTATCTACATGTGGATGCGCAAAGGAAACTGATTAATATAAGGATAAGAATATCCAATCGATTTGTAACTATAGAACAAAGAAAAAACAGTACAAGGGCTAAGGTATACCTGCCAAACAAAGAGAGGTTGTATGCGCGCTTGGAATCCTGCCATAACCATAAAATATAATAACAATAAAATCTAATAAATAACAACAATGAAGGAAAGGAGGACCTGAAATACAAGAAATACATGCAGCGAAGATTTGAGAGGTAGAAGCTATGTGAGAAAGAAAATCTGAAACAAAGGATTTTCGTCAAACACGCAAAGATTCGGGTAATACAATTACAGTACCGTGGACAACCCCGAGAAGTTTCCTGTTTGATATCCACTAGAGCAAGAAATTCAAGCCGTGGCCTTCCACCAGAAAACCCTGCGGGAAAAGAGACAAAATATGTGCATAGTCAATAAAATGACTGAAACTAAATGCAACAAGGGACTAGATAGGTAAGGCATAATAGAAATATCATGAAACTGTACCTCAAAATATCACTTTGAAAACCGAAGGAAATAATGGGAATACACTCAAAACAACGACACACTGTACTTCTGCAGTGATTGCATTCATTAAAGGGAGAGCATATATAAATTTTAGCAACCTTTGAATTTTAGACATAGTGAAATACTACAATTTGTTGTAACCCAATACCTTGTCTGGGCTGTCCACAGCGCGTCAGTGGATGTCAAACTGGCCCATAGCAACACGTCAAGGTCGTTGAAGGCCGTGGTAGCCCATAAATCTCCCTCAGGGAAATAAAGAAGTTCTGGAGGGTCGTTCGGTGCGAAGAAACAATGACGAATGTGGCTAATTGAGTCATCCCATGGAGGGGAGGAGTGCAAATGACAGATCAATATATGGAGGTAGCTAAAGCATAGCCAGAAAGAAGGTTCTGCTTCTGCTTACGCAATCCGCTACTTTCCATCAACAGGGCTTGCTTCGAGGAGTCTAAAAATGTCTCCAACGTTTCTAAACAGGAACGCCAATCCCGCAAGTCCTTTTTCTGTCTCAAATCAGGAGCAGAAGTACCCTGGCAGGATTCAAAATGCCGATCTGATATTGATAACCTATCGGTCGATTTCTCCGATAAAACCTCCTTTACAGAAATGCATTTCCAAGCAGGTATATTAGAGACTAGTGGTAAAGTGTTAGGCTCCATGGCATGTCAAAGAGCCATCATGCACATGGCAGAATGCTAACATGCAAGAGTTTTTCTCTACCGTGCGACACGATTTAACATGAAATTTTGGTGACTATCCTAAGTTTCATCAAAATATGCATTTTTTAAATTTCAAACAGATTATCTTAAGTTTCATGAAAATCATACAATCTCCCCGGTCTAAAAGTTTGGATAAAAGTTTGTTTGCAAGTGTATAATCAATCGGTCCGGCAATAAGACCTCGAACACAAAACTTTGGATAAAACAAATGAAACCACGGCATGTTTATTTAAAACATTGGTTAAATGATTTGGTACGCCCAAATTAATATGAAATTACATCGATATTGATCGCTATAGTCCCATGCTGAGGCAGGGACTAATAATATATATTATTTTTACAAAAAAAATGTTACATGTCTATTAAAAAAAGAAGTCCAGTGTATAAGTAAAGTTTTAAGTACTCTATTTCCATCAAAAATATAAATGGGAATCAAAATAAAAAAGAAATTCATATTTGTCCATCATTTTACTAGTCTAGTCAAACGGAAGATTTAAAGAACTGAGTATATTATAAAAAAATTATCTAATTAGAAAAAACATAGTCTAAAAAGAAAAATGTTATAATAGAAAAATGAACTCTAAACCTTCAAGAGAATTCAACATAGGAGTCGTAATTAAACCTTTCTTCGATAACCCTTCAGCCACGTTGTTTAATTCCATGTAAAAATGCTTGAAAGAGATGTCAACAAAGGACTACTTTAACATCTCATTGTGGTCTAACTAGTTGACCAGATTGGGAGGGAAAAAGTTAGATCTCCTAGTCACCCCATCAATAATAGATATGGACTCTCCATAAATTGTAATCAGCACTAGGTGATGCCTCCTAGCAAATACAATAGCCCCCAGAGAGTCAATAGCCATGCTCTCAAGTTTGTGCCCTCCCAGCCATACCAAAGGAGAAGAAATTGATCTTTTCGATTGATCCTCAATAAAGCCCCACATCCACATATTCTAGATTGAGTTGCACCATCGAAGAAGCCAACTTGAAACTCTACTGACATATGATTTTTCATCGACATCGACATGAAAATCTGGTCAACATGTTTACAATTATATATATATATATATGATTTTTTTTTTATGTATTTATCTAATTATTACATCATGATATTTTCCTTATCATAATTAAGTGGTATTAGTAAAATCTAGGTCAAATACAAATATTTAAGAAATAATATATGTTTAAGGAGGTGGTGGTTAACATTAAGCTATATGAGATGTAGGATATGATTAAATTGAAATGCATGATGTAAATAATTAAGATATACACATTAAAAGGTGTAGTATCACCAATAATGACCAACACATATATGTATACCATAAAAATGAAACTTTAAAACTCACATTTAATGTAATAAAGCACATTAAAATACACCAAAAACTTATATATAAATAAAATATTAGAAACTTATACTTACATCACCAATTTCCCTCATATATATTTATCTATAATACATAATTATAATGTTAGATAATTTGTGACTCCATAATTTAAAATATATTTGATAATTTCTGACTTCATCATTTAAAATATTTCAAAATTTTGATAATATTTAATTAAAAATAATATTACAACTTTTTTTTTACAATTATAAATAACCATTTCCATTAAATTAGAATAAAATTTAAAAATTACAAAT
Source organism: Pinus taeda (assembly GCA_000404065.3). Lineage (NCBI taxonomy): Eukaryota > Viridiplantae > Streptophyta > Pinopsida > Pinales > Pinaceae > Pinus > Pinus taeda. Next base: position 171,287 of record APFE030214834.1, read on the forward strand.
AAACCATTTTCCATTAAATTAAGAAATAAATTATAAAAAATACAAAATTTATATTCCAATAATATTTATACTTTTCCTAAATTCATAGCCCAATATTTAAAATAAAAAATAAAACCAACCTTCAAATAATTATCAAATCCGAACAAAATATAATTATCTTCTCTACTTATATTTTAAATGCGAAGATTATTTCACGTAATAACATTTTGTCTTAATGAACTAAAATTTTCATTTCACCAAATTAATTATTTAGAATTTAGAAATTCTAAGATTACAAAAGTAAAATTCTAAAAACCTAATTGCTCTTTTGATTATAAATGCATGTCTTTAGTTGCATCGGGATTTTAATTTTGCTAGAGAACTTGTCAGCTAACAAAGGAACATATTCATCTTTTCACTAAACTAGTTATTTAGAATTTAGAAATTCCATAAATATATTGCTTGAGAGCTTGCTAGTTAACCAAGAGACATATCCATCTTTATTTAAAGCATATCTATATTTATGTTTTATTCGTCTTTACTTTAAATAGTTGTATATGGATGTTATTAGTGTTTGACTCATTGTTTGACAGCTTCAAATTATAACGTTCTCGCACTTGCTCTTATGCCATCTTACGTAGAAAACATTGGTATTCTAAGGTTAAGGTTTGTGAGTTTTCTTCGGTGGACAATAGCTGGTTTTTTATTCTTAAATGGAAGGAGATTGTACAAAGCTTATCACATTTGTAGACACAAAAGAGTTAATAGCGTTGGTCCACATAAAACTATTCAATTCGAAAGGATAATTTTTTATTAATAATATAAAGTGCCTCGGAGTTATATTTACAATTACGTTTGTCAATGTGTGATTCCACGAGTGCAATAACATGTCTAACAAAGAATGGTGGGATTTACCATTCTTTGATTTTTGTTTTAAGAGTTAAATGGTATTTTGTAAAGTGATGTGAGTTTATTACATTATGATTTCTAATTCGTTCACTTATGTTTATACGAGTCAAATATTCAATTGGTTTACAGACTTGTAATCATCGCAAGTGAAGGCATACATTAAAGTTTTGACAAAATTTTAATACACAACTCAACATCCTAAGGGCCTCGCCACTTTAGGTGGACACATGCACTCTCATGCATATGCGCAGGTTTGTGGAACTTTGAACTAAGACTTGTCTTTGAATTTACTCAAGATGCATACATAATTGCAGTGGGCGCAGTTGTAAGGCAAGAGAAAACTCAACACTGACTCTATGAGGAGAAGAGGATTCTCTTCCCTTATTTATAATTCCATGAGGGAGCATAAGGCATCTCCTGAGGTTTTGAGAGTCTCACAAAGTACATGATAATCATCTTAAAAGTAGATATTAGAGGCCTTACTTTTCCATAGATTTTCTCAGATGTGGTTTAATCCACACCAAAAGTCAAAGAAGTCCTTTGCATCCTAGAGATTTTTTTTAGTAAGATCTTACACAGTCGATATTTTTAGGAATTCGACAAAACCTTTAAATAGTACACAATGGATGGTTTTGTTAAAAGCCAATGAGAACAAACTAGCTCCACATGACTCGACCAGTACAACAAGGTACAAATTTACCAGTCACCAGTGCAACATACACACATGGGTTCTCCAAATGAGCACCCTATTGGTCTATCAGAATCAGATGAATAATCTTCTCCAATATTAGCCCGACTACTTGGTCTTGGAGGATCTGCAATTGTTGGTTCTATGTCACTGTCTTGATTTGGGTAAAGATTCTCTAAAAATCATTGTTCAACATCAGAGCCCTTCATGAGGGGGTAAGTGTCACAAAAATATTTTCATTGGAAAAGCGATTCTACTTGTAGGTTTAGCTCTTCTACTTCTATTATAGTCCCGGCCAATTTGCCTTTACGATTTATGACATGATTTTTATATTGAATGTATTTTAAAGGCTCTAGCGGTGTGATTTTACTACCACAATGCTTGAGTTTGAATTTAAACTATAATTATTTTTGGGAAGATAACTTCATATCTTCCTACAATTGTATGATTAAATTGTGGCATCTTTGTACCCAATCTTTTCTCAAATAGAATTTACCAAGAAAAATTTCAGTCCAACTAGTCCATGGATGTTTTACCATATTATTAGGGTTTACACAAATTATGACATTTTCTTTCTCACTCACCATTTGAAGCCTTAGAAAATAAGTGGTCCAATTCATTGTGCCAAAACCTATATCACAATAACCTTGGTTATCTTTTTCATCAAACCAAACGCCATGTTTTTCTCTGACCATCCAAGTGTAAGCATTGGTGATTTGCCAAAATTCCTTTATTTCCCATTTTCCTAAGATATTTATCTTTAATGGACTAGAAATACTTTCTTGGTTAGGCATATAATTCATGTATTCCTTTCCTACAGATTTAGCAACAAAGAACATAAATCGTTTCTTGCATTTAAATTCTTCTTCTTTTACCCTTTTCATCTATGCTTTGGATAGCATGAACACATATATCTCAGTTTTATTATGGGATTATCTAGATAACATATATGTTATACAATTAAAATACATTGGCTTATGCAAAATATCAAAATCAAATTTTACTAATAAAAAAACCCATTGTTGTACATGTATATGGTTGTCTGTCAGCAAGTTATTGTTTTTCAAAATTCCTACCAAATTATTTAAATCCATTCTCACTATGAACTTAACAGGCTTTAGATACTAGTTGAATTGTCTAATAGCCTTCTTAATAGTTGGCAATTATGTGTGGCTAGAAGGATAATTTAATTGTTTTCCTTTGAAATTTTTGGAAGCATATCCACAATATTCTTCTTTTCCTTCAAGCTCTTCCAGTAGTACTCCTCCCCATACTTCTTTTGATGCAAGAGCCTCTCTTATATATTTACCCTTTTCAGTTGGTACAGAAAGAGAGGGTAAGGATTGGACGTTTTTCTTAATGTTTTTGACATTTGCAACCATTTCTTCTGACCATGTTGGAGTATTTTTCTTAAGTCCTTGTTGCAAAATATGTATCTCAGACGATTGTCCTTTATAAAATGGTATGATCTAGTAAAGGTTTCCTAAAAACCTCTATAATTTTGTTTTATCTAGGAGCTTTTCTAGATAGTTCTTGAATACTTTCAGGACATGTTATTAAAGAAGAATCTACCCTTTAGCTATTTTATACCTTGGAAATCAATCTTTGTCTTTCCTACCTCCATTTTGGTTGTAGAAAGGACCAAGCCATTCTAATAGACAAGAGCATAAGGTTTTTGCAAATGTTTTAGATGTTCTTGGAGATTTTTGGAAGAAATTAGAATGTCATCAATATAAAATATTATCCTGGGAAAATATCTGAAAATATCTACCATTATTTTTTGAAAATCCCCTGGGGAATTCTTCAATCCAAATGACATTATTGTCTATTGGTATTGTCCATGGGGTACAAAAGAAGTTGTTTTATGCCGATAGTTTGGTGTAATGCCAATTTTCTAAAATCTAGACTTTAAATCAAAGTTATTGAATATTTCCTTCCCTTTGATTTTTTGCAACACGGAAGCCTTATTAGGTAGTGGATAGATAATTGGTTGGAGAACTTTGTTCAGTGGCTCATAATTCACCACTAATCTTGGATTTCCCCTCTTTTGTTCTGAGTTCTTATTAAGATAAAATCCCCTACAAGCCCAAGCACTCTTGGATGGCTCAATGAGGCGTTTTTTGTAAGATCTTTTATTTCCTCTTGGAATATTTTAATTTTTGAAGGAATAATTAAGGTTGCAAAAGCCATTTGGAGAATAATTTTTGCCAAATGATCATATGGATGATTTACAAAATATTGTTCCTTATGAAAAAAAGCATTAGTGGTTTCAGAAGTGAAATCTTTTCTTATGTTTCTCAAGATATCTTTAAGCACATTTTCTGGGTGTAGTTACACATAGTAGATGTTGCGTTCCATTTTATCTTTTACTACCATAGGTGTTAGAGACTACACGAACATGTTTTGTTTTTCCTTTTGTTCAACAAATTTTCTCTTACAAACACCATCTATATACATTAGTGTCTAGACATAATGATTATTTATATGGAATACCAACTCATTCCCTTTTATATCAAAAGTAATTGAGCTAACCATATTAATAAAATCAGATCCTAATATATAGTCATGTGCAATTTATTATACACAAAAAATAGAACTTCTAACCTTTTCCCTTCAATTTCTATTGTCAACGGATCAATTTCACTAAAACCAATTACTTCAGTCTTATTTACAATAGTTCCTCTGAATTTCATTTATTTGCACATATATGCAGGGATGACCTATTTCATCATTAGGTTTAGTTGTGCCCCTGTGTGTACCAGATAATCTATCTAGTGTGGCTTTCAATGATTTGGATGAATCCAAACTTTTATGAATAACTTAACTCCTACAAATTATAATATAGGATGTGCTTTTTCTAGGGCCATTATGCTATATTCACCTATTCTAGGCCCCTCTTTTTTAAGTTCAATTCCTTTGTTCTTTCTTCTATATTATGCTTTATAGACTGGTTCTGTCTCAATTTCATCATAGGTCATAGGAATTTATTCATATGAGGAGATTGTTTCTTCTAGCCTTATGCCTTCCAATAGGATTTTAAGCTCTATGACCTTTTCTATAGCCTATTTAGCTAGTTTTTTGTACTCTTCAATCTAGACAATTAAAAGAGCCTATTTATCTCTTGTAAAACATTGCCTATCATAATGTTTGTAGGGGCCAGAATAGAGATTAGCAGGATTGTAAACAACTGGATTTTCCTTGTTGGGAGAGCTAATGGAACTTTCATGTTGTTGAGAGGTAGGCCTAGCCACTAGCTGTAAGAGAAGGTCTCTTTCAACTCTTAATGCAATCCTTTCTTGTACTAACCAAAGAGGATTAGTCCCTATATTTTAATGAATTTCTTCTAATATTTCTTCAGGACTTTTTTTTGTTGGTAAACATGAACATGAACATTTCATATTGTGGCCTTAAAGTTTGCATATTTTGGCAGTATTTTTCAAATCTTGGATACTGGGGTTTTAGAAGGCATTGTTGGGTTCTTATGTCCCTCCCAATTTTGTGGACCTATAAGACAAAATTGACCAGCAAGGTGTTCAATATCTAAATCAGAATTAATAGTGGAAGAAGAATCATTATCTTGATCAGTGGGAAGAAGGATGATATCATCAGCTTGTTGAGGAGGAGTAGTGGGATCAACAAATAAAAATCCCACAGTGATGGATTGCATTATTTAGTGAAACGAGAAGAAACGTGAGGGTTTTTTATTTTCATGGGATGCTTATTTTCCCAATGTCATGGTTTATGGAAATTATAACAAGGAGCATATTTTCTTATGGCATATCATCTTTTAAGATAAGGTGTCTTTGGAAAAGAGCATTTATGGTAATGTGTTTTAAATATCGTATAGTATTTAGTAGGAAGATCAGGGGCCCAATGAGACTTAAAAGAGTACTTCTGATATATTTCTTCTTATATTTGCATCATTTGGAGTAGTAGGATGCATAATTTATGCATTGATGTCCTCTATTGAAAACACCATATACCCATTGTGGCTTTTCTCCCACATTATTATGTAAACATATTATTAAAACTTTGAAAATATTTTGATACTCTTTTCTCAAGGAAGTGTTCTTGAATCACTACATCTATATGATAATGTGCCATGGAAAGGGTCATGCCTTCCATCCATATATCTGTATCCTTAAAGTATTTCTCTACTGCATTTGGAAGGGCACATGGGAAATTGTGAATATAATATTTTATATAAGTAGGTTTAGTGGATTTTCCTGCTCCTATGAGTAATTTATGCATGTAATAAAAATATTTATTCTTCGGAGACAAATATCATAATCTATGAGACATGAAGAGAGATTGAAGTTGTTGTGCATGTGATCGAACTTTATTAGCACCATAGAATTATAGTCCTAATGCTTCAAGTAAATCATTGTCAGTAGTGGGGGAGTTTAAGAATTCATATTTGCGTGCTTAAGACAATTAGAGCCACCATTCTCATTCAAGACCAGTGAACCCTGAAATGAGGATATTAACCATATGCGTTGGATTAATTGTACTATCTTAAACTTGATTAGAAATACTCCAATTTCCTAGAAGTTGGAATTCTTCTTTAATTTATTCTCTGCTTTGACATTATATATTAAGGATAGGATGTTTTGGCGTTGTCAGTATGATTACATTCATTCCTATGATGCAAAGGCTCTTATATTAGTTAGCCTTGATGTGTTTGTAGATGCTCCTGCCATAGTTTCATCAAATCCTTGAGGGCATTGAATCCCTAAATCCAAAATATCTAGATATTATTTTTTATTCGGAAACAAATGATCCCAATGATTCACTGTGTTCATGTCTTTCAAAACAACAGAAAGAAATTGTCTTATATCCTGAAATCCCATTCAGGTTGTAATACTGGTTCAACTTTACAAGCAAACAGATCAATTTATTTTTTCTTTCTATGACTAGGCTTAGTATCATCTTTTGGGATATCTTGTTGGAATGGACCAAAGTAAGAAATATTTCTAACTGGATTCTGAAATGATTTAGAGAGTTATATAACTCCGAAATAGATATTTCCAAGAACCAAAAGCCTAATATTAACATTTTATATGGCCTTTTTTATTTCTTTAGTATCACTCAAGACATAGGATACTGCGTCCAATTTTTCTAAAAGTTATTGTAGTTCTTCTCTTCCAGACTTAGTAGAAGAATTATTCTTAAAAGATCCTTATGAACATCATCTAAATTCTTGGATGTTAAAATTTCTTGAATATTTGAATAGTTCAATAACTTGCACTCATCAGAAACACTTGCGTTAGATGAGGATGATCTCACTAACATATACTCTTGTTTATTTTTTCCATTAGACTCGTACTAACTAAATGGAGTGGTTGGAAGTTTTATTTTGGGAAGAAATGAAATTTCTCCTATTGGTATTTTGAATGCCATTTGTGTATTTTCTCTTGGCAGTGTAACAAAAAACATACACAAATTTGTAGACCTAGGGGCTCCATATACAATTTTTATTTTAACAATACAGGCTCGGAAATCTATATATTTTCCAAAATGGAAAATAGGTTATTTCTATTCAATTTGCAAGTATGCCAAGGCTTTGTATTTTGTATGGAAGAGTTTGTTGGGGTACAAGGAAGATGACCAAAGGAAAGTTGGTCCTTGGTGATTTAGAGAGGTACTGGATTTCTGAAAGAATTTCTTCTTTTAGTTTCCAACATAACTTATTTATAAGTATGGTATTTATTTTCCCAAGAGGTTGGATATCTCATGCTTGTCCATTCGAATGTGACAGGTTGAGTATTGGAAGAATGATTTGTTTCTAATAAACTATGAAAGTGTGAAGTTCCCTTTACAGAGGACCTTAGCAATGGAAGAGTGTCATTAGAGGATCTCACTACCACCATACATTTTAGTTGGAAAACTAGGGATGAAATAGACATATTGAATCCTCTAGGAAGAATGTATGCTTTGAACATATCATAGATATGTGGGTCATCAAAAGAAACTATACTTTGGGTAAATAATACAGAAATGTTGTCCATCATGCAATGGGGCTGAAAATATTCCAATCATTGCATCTGCAAATTGATTAGGTCTTGTATCAACTATGAAACAAAGAGAACGTACATTTAAAAAATGGTTTGACTAGAGGTTGCAATCCAAACTTTATCACCCCAAGATGATAATACTTGTATTTTTATTTCTTTCCCCACTCTCTCAAATATCTATCTTGCAAATTTATATGTAGTGGTTCATCATTAGAAGTGAAAGGTTGATTTACATAATGAACCTTGATAACGAAGTTTGAAAAATATTCCCATCCATGGAGATTATATACATCTTTGAATATAGAGGTGGAAATTTGTAGTTGGTGGACGAATGAAATTCTCAAATAAAAATAAGTCCTATGGAAGTAGAAGACTCAGTTAGAGAAGAAGATCTATGATATTTAACCATATGTTTTTTTCCCTAAAGCATTATCAATGGATTTTCAACTAAATTTACTTCATCCATCAAAGTATCCATTATCTATAGATGACAGAGTGAATGCTGGTGAGAACTGGGAATGAAATCTTAGAAAAAACTAACGGATACAATTTGTAAATCAAATATTTAATTTGAGGGTTTACTACTTCACATGCCAACTAAACTTCTCACAACATCATCATATAATAGATTTATTTGATGAAATTAAAATGCATATATCTTGGAATTAGAATGGATGCGTACAAGATTTCATTTACATAATATATGTGCCAATTGAACTAGGCTATGATACCATCACGACTCCCAAATCATTCTCTTATGCTCATATGAGTCAAACACTCAATTGTCTTATAGACTGAAAATTGTGTAAGCCAATTGAGTCTGCTACTTCTAGAGGCTTATTTCTATTTCAAAACCCATTCGTCCATCGATTGGAACTTCCACGTATATGTCCCCAATATGTCTATAAGATCCATGGATGGGAATATTTTTCACACTCATTTATCAATGTTCATTTTGTAAATCAGCCTTTCATTTCTAATGATGAACCACCTCATATAAATCTATTAGATAGAGATTTGATAGATTGGGGAAAGAAACATTGTTTTCTCCCTATAATAATAGTGTATTCCCCTTATTGTTATTGTTATTTTAGCCCCTTATTTTTATTTTTGTGCCCATGTATCCCCATGTTATTATTTTTGTGCCCCCATAGAAGCCCAATATTGTTATTGTTGTACCATTACATTATTATTGTTATGTAGGCTCTAATTATATTATGATCCCTTAGACTCATATATACCAAGGAGGTATTATCATTTGTATCATCCAAGAATTTTTCATTTATGTAATGGAAAGGAGGTTTCCCACTCCATGAGGATAATTTTTAAGTCACTGATCTATCTATTTGTGAGTTGGTTGCATAACATTTGGTATGAGAGATTTGGATTATAGGGTTTCGCTTCTTCAAATAGGTCATATTGGTATTTTTTCTATAACTTGTCTTCTATGAGGCTTCAGAAGTGAAAATTAAACCACATGGAGCCAACATATTGTTGAACTTTGTGTACAAATTTCATATCTTAGTTTCCTATATTTTCGGATATATGATCTGAGGACGTTAGGGTTTTTGCAGTATCTAGAATTATGTCTCAAATAGGAGACATATAGAAAATCATCATAACATTCTATCCGGGCATCAAATTTAAATTTGGTAAAACGCAATTTAGATTGCATGACCTATAGTTTTTGATGTATTATTTTGAGGGTCAAAATTCGAAACAATAACACTTGGCACTCTGTATAGTTTCGCTCTAATAGATAAGTCTATAATTAGGTCATCATGGGTGATTGGGCATAACTCTTTATTGAAGAATCCAATCTTCGTTCGACTTTTGTCATTGGAAATAAGATACAAAGGGTTATGACAAGATGAAATGTCAGCTCTTGGAGATCTGAAATTATTGCGATACAACAACTTTAATATCAAGCTCCTAAAAAGAAAGAAAAAGGTGTGTATTGTTTTATAATTTGCATAACTTTTGTTTGAAAAATAAGTTTTAAGTAATTCCAAGGGCATAGTGAAGCATAGATATAATTTTTTGATTCCAAAAATTCTCGAAAAAAATGGAGACACCTAGTAAGCAACCAGAAAGCTCTTCAATGACGCATGGAGAAGAGGAAGAAATGTAACATGATATATCAAAATTACAAGGTCAAGTGCAACAATTTTTTCTCTCACAAAAAGTAAGCAAAAATGAATTGGAATATAATATGGATAGTTTAGAAGAAAAAAATAAAAGGAAACATGGATGCTTTTAAAGTAGACATGGATGAAATAAATCTCAAGTTGGAAGGATTGAAAAAGTTGTTGCAAGAAAGGCTTCCCAGTGGTGACAAGGTAATCTATAAAAATCATGATGAGGAAAAAAAGAATATGAATTATGATTTTAGGGACTCCAATGTGGAGTTTAAGAACCACCGCATTCCAAAGATATATATGAAGAAGTTTTATTGAAAGGATCTGATAACATGGATACCACAAATGGAGAAATATTTTGATCTCCATTATGTACATCACATAAAAGGTACACACTACATCTTTATATTTAGAACCCAGTAAGTTTGTATGGTTTCAATGGTTTTGTTCTCATAAACCAGTTGTTACTTGGTCAATTTTTTCATAAGAAATAGTAGCACATTATGAGGATACAAAGAGAAACACCTTCTTTAGCTAATTGATGAATCTCAAACAAAAAGGTTCAATGACGGAGAACGTTGAGGACTTCCAAAAATTGAATATCAATATAATTGATATTCGAGAGGAGCATAGGATTAATGTCTTCATAGGGAATTTGAAGGATAACATCCAACATCAGCTTCGCCTTTACGAACTTGATTCATTGGAGAAGGTATTGAGGGTGCAGAGAAAAGTTGAAAGAAAAATTATAGAAATAAGGAAGTCTACCACTCACAACTATAAATATGCAAGAGTTGTGGCTCCGAGACTTCCACAACCTACAATTTTGATGCCAAAGAAATTGGAGGAAAAAAGAGCAAAAGGGCTTTGTTATAGTTGTGATAGAAATTATGAAAAAGTTCATAAGTGTTTTGAGAATAAATGATTCTACATAGATTGTGAAGAGGAGGAATAAAAGGAAAAAGAAACATCAAAAGAGGAGGATACATGCTAGGAACGAACCCTTGATAAAGAGGAAATGAATTTGACCATATCTTGTAATGTACTAACTAGAATTACCAATCTTCAAACTCTCAAGATAAACGAGTATATCAAGAATAAAAGTTAACAGTGTTGAATGATTTAGGTAGTACCCATGCTTTTATTCATTGTCAGATAGCTAAGGAATTGAATTGATTCATATATCCAACACCAAAGTGTCAAGTGATGGTTTAAAATGGAGGAACTATAAATTTATCTTAAAAGTGCCATAATATCAAGATAACCATTAGATTCCAAAGGGTGGTGTTGATTTTTTGCTATGAGTCTAATGGTTACAATCTTTGGGGATGATGAATTTTAATTTAGTATTGGGGGTTTTTGCAGTGCATTATATTAGATATTATTTTTGGGATTCAACTGCGTTAAGTAAGTCACTCATCTATAACCATTTTCATGAGAGGTAGTCATAACTGACTAATTTCTCATGATTTTTGAATAGTCCACTTAGCACTCATTGCATCAAGTGATGCTCATAGTGGTGAAGAAGTGGGATTGAAACTAGTGAAATGAATCACATAGTGTTAATCATCACTTCCGGGGCTTGCACCCGATAACCAAGACTTCCTTGGAGGTCACCCATCCCAGATCGCCTCTAGCTCAAGCACGCTTAGCTATTGAGTGTTCCCCACAATCAAGCCCACTTAGCTTGCTACCCCATTTGCAAAACCTTAGCGAGTATTGTGCCTCATGAACCATTCAAGTAGAGTTCCTTTCACTCTTTTGAATTAAGTGTTGGGGTTTTCCCCAGTGCATTATATTAGATATCATTCTTGGGATTCAACTACATTAAGTAAGTCATTCATCTATGACCATTTTCATGAGAGGCAGTCGTAACTGACTAATTTCTCATGATTTTTGAATAGTCCACTTAGCACTCATTGCATTAGGTGATGGTCACATGGGTGAAGAAGTGCGATTGAAACTAGTGAAATGAATCACATAGTGTGAATCATCACTTCCAGGCTTGCACCCAGTAACCAGGACTTCCCGGGCAGTCACCCATCCCAGATCGCCTCTGGCTCAAGCGCGCTTAACTGTGGAGTTTTCCCCACAATCAAGCCCACTTAGCTTTAACCCCATTGCACAAAACCTTAGCAAGTATTGTGCCTCATGAACCATTCAAGTAGAGTTCCCTTCACTCTTTTGAATTAAGTATTAGGGGTTTTAGTAGTGCATTATATTAGATATCATTTTTGGGATTCAACTGCTTTAAGTAAGTTATTAATCTATGACAATTTTCATGAGAGGTAGTTGTAACTGACTAATTTCTCATGATTTTTGAATAGTCCACTTAGCACGCATTGCATTAGGTGATGCTCATAGGGGTGAAGAAGTGGGATTGAAAGTAGTGAAATGAATCACATAGTGTCAATCATCACTTCCAGGCTTGCACCCGATAACCTGGACTTCCCGAGAGGTCACCCATCCCAGATCATGAGAAATTAGTAAATTACGAATACCTCTCATGAAAATGGTCATAGATGAATAACCTTTAATTTTTAAGAATTTTCCTCGAATTTTTTCTGTGAAGGAAAGGAAGTTGAATAAAGGGGTGTTGCATGGAAACTGTTAGGGTCCTATAATAATAGGATTCATAATTTTGAATTGGCTATGATTAGTCTTGTAATATTGTACATACTTTTGCTTTCTATAAAAAATTTTCCCATATTAAAAAATAAAAAATGTAAAGAGGGTGAAGTCCTAAAATAAAAATCAAGGGGCTAATAAAATAAAAATATCAAAAAATAGTATAAAATATGAACCCCACAAAAAGAGATAAAAAATAGATTCTGAAAGTGATGCAAATTCAAATGCCACTACTTTTTACTTTGCTTTGGAAAATAAGATTGTGTGCAGCTTGTCAAAAATGCGACAATCCATGATGTTCAAAGAATTTAATCTTGATTCATTCATGCTTTGAATTTCATGTTGATAGATAGAGAATAAAGATCTAGCCAAACTGTTTAATTTCATAGATCAGTAGTTAGGTAGAGAATAGTAATTAGCTCATCAGTTTAATCTAAGCCATTGGAAGTTATAAGATTAGAATTAGATAGTTTTCTTATCAAAGAAAAATAAATAAAGGGTTAGCAAGCTCAAATGCACCCAATAAATGAAGAAAAAATGCTAGGGTAAATAAAGGGTAGGTAAAAGAGGTTTTAGAATGCAGAAGGTTGCTAGTTCAAATGCACCTTCATCATGTTTAATCCTATGTTTCATGTGCAGGAGGAATTATCAAAGAAAGGGGACATTCACAAAATTCATATATTACTTTGGGTATTTGCCCTAAAAGTTCTATATAATTTTAGGCTTGAATACTAAATCTCATTCACTATTTTCCCCTCATTTCATTAAACCCCTTACATGTCTAATTTATTAATTTCCCTTCATTACCCCCTCACTACTTTTCATTCCCTAATATTTTCCCCTTCTTGATTCCAAAGGACCCTTCCCTCTTCATTTCACCTTGTAAAAATATCCCTTCCCCTTCATTTTACCTTTTCTCTTATTTTGTCTCATTTTCCCTTGTAAACCCACTCAAACCCCCTTATCCTAAGTTTAAAAAGTTAAAATGTATCGCGCCCCATTGAAAAACCCTCCCCAATACCCTTTTAACTCATCCCAAATGTTTTTCTAACACCCGCTCCCATATTCCCAAAAACCTTTATATTATTCTAACCTATAGTATTTATACATTTATTCCCACTTTATATATTTCACACTCCCATTATATTATATCCCTGATCCCTAAAAACCTTAGCACATGGGTCATAACCCTCCGTCGTATAACCCATGGTCCCCACTTCTAGTTTAATACCCATCACAAATATTATTTCCCATTACATTTTAAATAAAACCGACCCCACACCCCGAGTCATCCCTCACAACTCTGCCATGCGATAACCCTCTGATCACCCACCTCCAGATCCTATGGCTCGCATCGCATATCACGTTCTTCGAAATCTGATCTTTAATATCTCAAAAGCACGGGAGATTCATGATTTCCCCACTTACCTTTTTTTTACATGGTAGCCCCACGTTATATCGTGTCCTCAAAAAAAATATCACCTACCACTCAAAAGTGGTGCGATGAACCATAATACCACCTCCTCACGTAAGATGAAACCATCTGCTATTCAAACTTAACCCCGCGCCCAAAGGTTAACCATTGTTGGTTAAAAGCCAAAAAGTCACCCTTTCCATTCTTTTCACTACTATTCTATTGCAAAGAACCTCTACCGACCAATTCTAAACCCCATAAATTATGCACAACTGTTTTAACCCATTTATGACCAGAAGACATTGTAGACTCTAATTTGAAGTAGCATAAAGACCACTGAAACCTCAGAAAGCCTCCGCTACCCCAGAGAACCTGTCTGCATACCAAATCTTCATTTTCCAAGTATTCCTGAAAGTAGAAGAAGGCACATACTTAGGCTTTACACATCACTTTGAATGAGTTAATCAATTAAACCAATTAAAAGACTGGCCAACCTAAAGAAAACCACTATTACATCCCAAACCCTTTTTGCAAACTTTGTTCATCTTTTTACACTATTCAGAGGTCCTAAGCCTACTCCCTAAGCCAAATAGTAATTAATATAATAAAATTAACAAATCTATGGCTTCCCAAAGAATCATAAATGAAAAACCCCTGCAAACTTCTTACCTAGATATTGACTACCTCCCATTGGTCAACAAATATTTCTAGATCAAAGACATAGCCTCCCCTAGCCATCTATTAAAACTCCACTACTAGTGTAAAGATAAATTCCTCAACTAGAATGATGACATTCAGTTATGGGAGACTAATTTACCCAAATACTTGTTCCCACAGGTATACCAATTCCCTGAAATCATCCACCTATGCCAACTTTGCTATATCCCAAGTCAAAGAGACATACTCTCTCTTAACCAACAGTTTTTATTCATAATCATTGCAGAGTCAATAAATGAAATATTGCAGATCTAGACAAAGCCTAATGAAACCACATTTTCTATTGCAAACCTACTTCACTTGTACTTAAAGCCGAACCTTCCCAAGAGATCTCAAATGTTTCAGACTTTCATCCTAGAAGAGGCTCATATTCCTACAAACAATCCTCAATACTTTTCCACCATTTTCTCTAAAAGGGCTAGACAGATTGTAACCATGTTGTCTTTTATTCTAGGATATACCACTAATGAACATGTAGATGAACCTATACTTGGTTTCCTTTCTATTTTTTGCTTTGGCAAGTCTCCAGCTACAATTTTCAATTTTGCCCAGCTCTTAGTAGACAAAATCCATGATCAATTGATCAGATTGCCAGATGAAAGAGTATTCAAATACTCTTCAATATTGTTCCATATGTTCCTATATTTCCAATTAGACATGTTTCCAGTCAATATCCAAAAGCTAGACACTAAGGGCAATCTTAGATCTGTTATCTTTTGGACACCCTTAATCCAAAAATATTCCACTGATTTCAACTCCAAAGATTTCATTGATTCCTTTGTTCACCCAATGGTTAACATTCTAAGAAGTATAAATCAACCCAGGATCAGTGATGAGATAAAGAGACTTTTATAGTTGTCCAAACACAACTGAATAGGGGACTGGTATTTATACCAGAACTACACTAAAGTAATGATGTATGGATGTCAAATCACTCCATATAAGCTGCCCAAATATATCCCCATGAGGATATTTGCATTAGAGTATACCGGGGAGATCATAAACTCAGATGATGTGAATTTTCTATCAGCCAGGAAGAAAACACAGTTTAAAATCAAAATCCAGTTTCGTCATTTTATCTGCAATAATAGGGAGGCTAGAGAAGAAGGAGAAAAATGTTTACAGGAAATGAAGTTCAGTAATAGTTTCAAATGGAAGTATGATCCTTTAGGTGTGATAAACAAAATAAGGCTCAAGTATAAATTGAGCCCATTTATGCATGATTCGAAGCAAGAGATTGAAAAATATGCCAATCAGTCAGAGTGGTTGGAAAACACCTTAATGGATATGGAGAAACAGATGGATACTAGTTCCATTCTACATACTCTAGCCCTACATAACATAAGTACAAAAATGACTAGGGAACAAGGTTCTTGCTCAAACAATGATACACCAGATGATAAATTTGAAATTATGTACAGGAAGGAGCCCAAGACAAATTTTGTAATGGAGAAAGAAGAGATAGTTGAGACAGTTGAAATCATTGATATTGACACAATGCTTAAAGAGAATATAGCTCTAGCAGTTTCAGAGGAAACTCGTCAGCCTTCAACATCTAATACTCAGATTATTCAAAAACAACATAGTATTGAAGTATCTTCATCAAGCAAACCAGTGGATGAAGAAAAAGATATAAAGGAGAAGTATAAAGAAATCAAGTTGAGAAATGAAACATTGAAATTTGAAACCTATGCCGAATATTTCAAATAGACTCCTAGTGATCATAATAGATTACATTTAGCTTTTGACCTTAAGACAACAAAAATGTAGATGACCCTTTTTGCACCCACAATACAGCATCCTAAGTCATCAGTAGATTACAAAAAGACAGAATTTGAAGTTTTGGCTAAGAATGTTCATCCTATAGATCAGATTGAGTTTCATAAGCAAGCAAGAGAAATGATATACTCAATTATGACCAACAAAGCTATGAGTGTACAAAAACTTTAAAATTCTCTAGAGAATATCACAACAAAATTTAAACTAGAGAAGGAATCTTCATAAGCAAAGGATAACATAATTTAAATCACTGGAAGACTTGGTTATTGAGATTAGCTATAGTCCAAATGACATCAAGGCAACATAAAAGATCTTAAAAAAGAATAATGAAGACATTACTGCATTGAGGAAGAAGCTAAAATTGCCTCCTTCTGAACATCCACAGACCAAGGAAATTCTAGAGAATCAAAGCCAAAAAGATGAGATGATGGAACTCATTCTCTAGTTAAATGCTCAATTAAAAGAAATGGAAAAGGAGATGGATAAGTTAGTGTAGGAGAAACAGGCCAGCATAGAAGTAGTTACTATCACTACTATTCTTACAGTTACTACAATAGTTCCTTCTACTTTGGTAGATTCAGTGGCCACAAGAGCTCCATTAGCTACAACACTTCCCACTACATCAACAACTACACCAACAACTACATCAGCAACAGGTTCAACAACAATAGCAACTTATCCTAGCGATGAAGTAGGTAAATTAATCAAAGCTCTGTAGGATTTGTCCATCCAATCCACTGAAATAAATAAACTTAAGGAATGAATAAAATGTCTAGAGGATGAAAAGAAGTTGGCCCAAATCATGCATAAAAATGAAACATAGAAGTCAAATATATTGACTAAGAGAATACAAAAGTTAGAGAAAGAATTGATATTGAAAGAACCACTTGCCCAAGAAAAACAACATCTATGGGCCAGTATCATTAACTTGGTTAATGATATTTGGGATTTTATTCAAGTGATATTTGAGCAAACTTGTTTGGTCAAAGAAGCTGGTGAGGTAATTCAAAGGGTAAGAGCTGAACTTGGGAATAAGCGAAAAGAAGCCTCAAGAATAATCCAGTTCCTTAACTCAAAGAACAAGTATGAATTGCAGGAGTTTGGAATAACTGACAACTAAGACCATACTAGAAGTAAAGACGGTAATCACCAAGAGGAACCTGATGACACAACTTGATGAGAAATGCCAAACAATGGAGCTAGCAATAACTAGCTTTATGGTGAAATTTGATGCCTTGAGGTAGAAAGGTCTGCCTAATCCATTGGCGATTAATGACAAGCTGATGGCATATGAAGATTATGATAAGAAAATCAAAGAAGTGGCAAAGAGACAAGCCAACAATTCCACCATGAAAGGTATTGCTACAGGAAAAGTGCCTTATTATACTTTTGAGAACCTTATTTACCTCCATCATAAGGTAAAACATCTATTTATAAACAAGCCTACTTTTGAAAAAATACATAGAAGTTGATGAAATCTACAGAAGAATGGTAAATATTAAATTACCAGATGCAAAGTCTTGAGAAAAGTTGAATTATTTACTATGAAGATGAAAGGTAAAACACAACAGTCAAGAGTAGTCAAGGTAAAAGAGTAAAGAGTAATAGAGTTTAAATATGAAAGAGTATTAGTAAAAGGCAATGTAAGAGACAGTCAGCAAGAAAGCAAACATCAAGAGAGAAAAATCAACATAATATCTAATAAAAGCCAACAACAAACAATAAAAGATGGATACATTGCATCAGTTACATATTTTTCTCTATCTTCTTGCCCGAAGATATATCTTTTTCCTTAAATAATTCCTAAAACAGTTTAGGGTATTTTGTAATAGTTTTTTGTATAAATACTTCATAATTTGAAGTATTGAGGGTGGATTGTTGAAAATTTATATAGTTATAGTGATCTAAAAGCTTAGGGTTTATTGTAACATTTTCAATTTAGCAGACTGGACTGAATAATAAAGGCATTGCATTACAGGATTCATGTGTTGGGCCACTTCAGTGAAGTATCATTCATTTGTTAAATTGTTATTTTCTTAAGTGTTTCACATACTTACATGTTTTCCAATTTGAATGAAATAACTAGAATGTTACTATAGAATTCATTTAGGTACATTCCGTCTTGAAAAGTTATTCAGTTTGATGTTTTCTTCTGATATCTAGAGTAGGGAATTCTACATTGATCCCTAGTTTCGATTGACCTCTTTTGCTTCCTTCATTATCTGGTTTGAGGAATCCTTAACTGATCCTTGATCTTGATTGAAAAACCACTTCACCATCCATCCTAAAAAGATCTTTATTATGGTAAAAAGACATTTACCTATCCATCTAAGTCAGTGATTCCACCACCAAATCAAATCAAAACCCAACCAAGCTTAAATAACTAGCCTAAAATCAATTATTCCAACAAATTTAAATTATTAAGATAGAGCCCTCTCTGAGCATTAGGAAGGCTAGATCCTGATGTCAAAAGTAGGTGCGTGGTTACCTCTACTATTTATTTAAACACAACATGACAACCCTAGGGAAATTTTAGAGTGATAACATAGTGGCAACCATAGTGCGGAATTAGTCCCCAGTTTAATAAACCTTAAAGGGAATTCTAAATCTGATCTTTGCACCTTAAGGCCATTTTAGCGTTGTCAAAGGTTTCATTAAAAATTAAAAAATTAAAATTATGGCTTCCAAAAGAACATACTATACCAGAGCACATCCAGATCCAAAACTTCGTAAGAGTTATCAAACTTAGAGGATTCTTAATTTGATTTATCATTTGAGCATTCATTGTTTCGTACCAAATATGAAACTTCAGCCCATGATACTATAATCGAACCTACTTTTATTCAATCTATTGAATCAAAGAAGAATACTATACATCCTGATTTAGATCAACATTTTCTAGAAACTTTTTACAAACTTGATGCTTTAACCTCAAATTTGATAAGATGCATAGATGAAGGCTATTTTCAATAGTCAGTTGAATTAGATGCCCTAATTTATGCTACTCCTAAGATTTCTACCATTCCTTCAGAGTCTGTAAATTCATCTTTATTTAGTACCACCTCATCTATTATTTCCACTGCACTTCATTCCACAAAATCATTCATCCCCAAGCCTCCTCTTCAGCCCAAAGTTTTATTTTCGTATTCGAATACTCCAAGTTCTTGTTCTAGCACTTAAATCTCATCTGTAATCCCTTTAGGCTCATTTCTAAGACCTTCAAGGTCATCTTCAAGCACTACCACTTTACCTCCTAGCCAGGCTAGAATCTTCGCCATGGCTGTTGGATATGATCCTTTGACCTTACCAGCTCAAGTACATGCCATGCCCCAAGACTACCAGAGCAAAATCTTTCATTTTGATGGTACTAGTCAATATAATGCAGAACAACATGTAAATAAAATAAATGATTATTTTGAATTACATGAAATTAATGAAGAAGATCTACAAATGAGATTATGTGCACAAACACTATTAGGAGATGTCAGGAAATGGTTTAATCTTTACCTGTTGGTCATATTGCTGATTTACTTGTTTTCCATAGACTGTTTATCAATAGATGGGAAAGAAAGAAAACTCCTTTACAAATATTGTCTGAAAATGAAAACATTAGAAGAGATTCTAGTGAATCAGTTGAGGACTATTGTACTAGCTTTAACAATATTTATAATGCAATCTCTGCAAATATCAAACCTCCACTAGACTTGGCACTAATAAAATTTCCTAATAGTTTTGACACTGATATGTCTTACCAATTGAGAGAAAGAAACCCTCCAACTTTAGAACAGATGCATAGTGATGCAGTTAGTGTAGAAGCTAACTTGTTGTCTAAAAGAGCTCTCCTCTCATTCCTCATTCTAGCTCTTTTAACCAACACATTAGCTTCTACACTAACTGCATCACTCTACATTTGTTCTAAAGCTGGAGGGTTTCTTTCTCTCAATTGGTAAGACATATTAGTGTCAAAACCATTAAGAAATTTGACTACATTATAAATATTGTTAAACCTAATACAATAGTCCTGAACGGATTCATTAGAAGCTCTTCTAATGTTTTCATATTCAAACAATATTTGTAAAGGAGTTTTCTTTCTTTCCCATCTAGTGATAAACAATCTATGGAGAATAGTTAAATCAACAATATGACCAACATGTAAAGATTAAACCATTTCTTGACATCTCCTGCTAGTGTTTGTGCACATAATCTCATTTGTAAATCTTCTTCATCAATTTCATGTAATTCAAAATAATCATTCATTTTATTTACATGTTGTTGTGTAGTATATTGACCAGTACCATCAAACTGAAAGATTTTACTTTGGTAGTCTTGGGGCATGGCGTGTACTTGAGATCGTAAGGTTAAAGAAGCATATATGGCAGCCATGGCTAACATTCTAGCTTGGCTAGGAGGTAAAGTGGTAGTGCTTGAAGATGAACTTTAAGTTCTTACAAATGAGCTTAAAGGGCTTATAGATGAGCTTGAAGTGCTAGAAGATGAACTTGGAGTATTAGGAGATGGAAATAAAACTCTAGGCTGAAGAGGAAGCTTGGGGATGAATGATTTTGTGGAATGAAGTGAAGTGGAAATAATAGATCAGGTGGTACTAAATAAATATGAATTTACAGACTCTGAAGGAATGGTAGAAGGATTAGGAGTAGCAGCAAATAGGGCAGCTAATTCAAATGACTACTGAAAATAGGCTTCATCTAGGTGTCTTATCAACTTTGAGGTTAAAGCATCAAGTTTGTAAAAAGTGTCTAGAAAATGTTGATCTAAATTAGGAAAGAAAACCATAATGGGATAATCAACAAAAAGGTCCTCAAACAAGAAATCCAAACTTTAGGAAGAATCCCAACACTGGTAAATCTAGAGAAGGGCCACCTGATCAACAGATTAGAACATCTTTCCAAGAAAACTATGTTGAAATTTCTCACCAAAATCAAGAAGATGAAGACACTCAGTTAACTTAATGGGAATAAATGATGGTAATACTATTTTTCTAACCCAAGAAGAACAAGAATTATGCATGTTACAACAATTACAATTACAATATGGAGAGTCATTTGATTATAAACAAGGTTATGAATTTGCCATTAATGAAGTTCATAAGCAATATAACCTTATGTGTAAGAAAAACACAAAATCCCCTACTAATAAAATTGTCCAAACTCAAACTAAGGAAATAGTGGGAGCTCCAGCAAACAATGTGCTACAAATTCTCCCTAGGGAAACCCCAAAATTTTGTTGTTATTCCTTGGAAACAGAACATGCAAGCTCATAGTTTGGCTACTTTTGCTAGAACTTGCAGATTACCTTTCCAGCCCAATCACCAGTACACTCCAGAGGTAAGACACCGACCTATTATACCTCATAATTTGAAATATTGGCAGATTTTTTCACAACATTCTCAAACCTATGATTTTATGAATTCTGAGTGATCCAGGTGACTTTAGAGACATACATAGTACAAAGAGGGCTTTTGGAAGCTCAAAAATCAAAGTTTTTAGAATGCTTTTTAACTAGGACTAGAGCGTAGATCTTGTCATCCTAATCATAGTGGTGTGAATGGTTCATCAATCCGAGCTTGTATGAGGGAGAACGAGCCAGTCAAAGTTTTGGTCAAAGTTGGGTTGTGGGCTTGATTTAAGTGTCCTACAATTTGACCGACCCCGGGTCATGAAACCTATCTCCCGAAAGCGAACAAATTTTTTGGATCATTAATTTGTCTAATATCCCCTATATTGGACAAAATCGAAAAATATGACTATTATTAAATAATAAAAAAAATAAATTATTATATAGGTGGCGGGCCATGACCCGCGCCACCTCCACTGGAATCTGAAACCGCATATCAAAATTTTATTAAAAAAATAGGGCCAGCGGCCATGACCCCGCCGGACCCCAACCAACCACCCAAAATTTATGTTATTACATGCAATGTAATGTGGGGCTGCCGGGGATTGAACCCGCCCAGCGCACTTGGGCCAACCCCCATCGGGTGGCCCCATGTACCAACCAACATTTAATATGCCACCATTTAATACAATGCCCAAAACATTAACACAACAAACCGATCCACCCAAATGTTAACAGGGCCAACGGATTATGCTAATTGTGCCATATTTAAAAATTAAAATGGTTATATGATGCATCAAGTAGGGGGAGTTGGTGGGGTTCTAATATCCCCTATATTGGACAAAATCGAAAAATATGACTATTATTAAATAATAAAAAAAATAAATTATTATACAGGTGGCGGGCCATGACCCCTGCCACCTCCACTGGAATCTGAAACCGCATATCAAAATTTTATTAAAAAAATAGGGTCAGTGGCCATGACCCCACCGGACCCCAACCAACCACCCAAAATTTATGTTATTACATGCAATGTAATGTGGGGCCGCCGGGGATTGAACCTGCCCAGCGCACTTGGGCCAACCCCCATCGGGTGGCCCCATGTACCAACCAACATTTAATATGCCACCATTTAATACAACGCCCAAAACATTAACACAACAAACCGATTCACCCAAATGTGAACAGGGCCAACGGATTATGCTAACTGTGCCATATTTAAAAATTAAAATGGTTATATGATGCGTCAAGTAGGGGGAGTTGGTGGGGTTGGAACCCCCGACCTACCGACACCAAATTTAGTGTTTTCACCAATGGGCTACAACCCTCACTTTGAATACTCTATTGATGAAATATCATATAAACCTAGCAGTTGCGTAGTGCGCCCAACATGGAGGAGTGGAGGATCACACACGTGGATCGAGGCGTGTTTTTTCTTAATTAATTAATTTGCAGGCAAAACCATGACTGAGCCAATTTTTAGGAGGGCGAGATTTTTCCATTTCCCAAATTAGAAAAATTTTATGTTGATCTTACACCTCTCAGTGAGATGAACTTGATGGAATGGTCAGAATTTTGATCTGAGCAACATATTTTTATAGGACCCAGAGGAGGGAATCTTTGATGAATCTAAGGGAATCTAAAAGATTTCTTAAACCCTAGATTTTCATTTTCTCAGAATTCATAAATTTTATAGTCAATTTTGCATTATTTGATGCCACAAATCTAATGGTGCATTCAGATTTTCTATTTGGTCATTCTTTTTTTCGGCCACTTTTCAAAGTGGAGTGTAGGCTTCAACATTCAATGTGTGCGCAATCATTTCCATGAGATTCAATGATCGAGATTGATAGTACAGCCAGATTTAGAAGTTTGACATCCTTTTCTTCAGATGGCCCTATGATGTGAGATATATGCAGTGTGTTCATGTACTTATTTTGCTATGAGATGCATTGTGTTGCTTATATCCCTGTTTGATGTTTGATGTGGGATCTTGTCTCTTACTTGTTTCATGATTCCTGCTTGATATGTTGTGGAATCATCTATGGGATGTACTTGTTGTCATGATTCATCATGTTTTGTTTTAGATCCCTTTGTTGTTATGTTGATGGGATACTCATGTGTCACCATGTATGTTTTCATTAAGATCCCTTTTATGCCATGTTGGCAGGATGCTCTAATGCAGGAGCATTCAGCTCAGAAGAATCATTGTATTTTAGTAGACATAGGGGTGTCTTGTGATTCAAGGAAGTTGGTTTCCTAAGTGTTGAATTAATGTAACTACTTAGTTTTTGAGTGATTTTAATGAAAATAGGAATTCATTAAGTATTGTGAGGCATATTGTAAATATTCTCGAATAAAGGGGAGCATTAGAGAATCATGATAGTTGAGAGTTCATAGGGATTAATAGTTTTGGAAATTAATTGTAGATCTTGAATTAGGAATTAGTTAATGATTTATAGGATTGAGAGGATTCTTAGGTTTTAGTTGAAATTATTAAGGATCTAAACCAAGAATTGGCTGTAGAATCCTTTTGTATAAATGTAAGGCCAAACAGCCTAGTCAAGTTAGATAGTGAGCTGGTTAGCTAGTTAGAGGTTTGATTGTAAGCCTATGGGCAAGTAGGAAAATAGAGGCCACTGATTAGAAGATCATTCTAGAGAGACAGAGAGTCTCATTATGTAATCATTTGTGTTTATATATATATATATATATAGATATATAATTATATTATATATATATATATATACAGATAATTTGATTTTGAATTGTGTGGTGTGTATTGATTGATGGAGTTATGAATTGTGTGTGAATTAGAAGTTTCTGGATAGTATATATATGTAGGCGAAGTTCGAGCAGAACACAGAGAAGAAAGGGAGTATGTAGGATCAGGGTTTGATCGTTGAATCTAATCAAAGGATCCATGTGAAGTTCAGGAGTGGCAATGAATAAGACTACATGAAGTTAAGCTCAAGAGGGAGTTGTGTTGCAAACAATAAAAAACCAGAAACATTGGAGAAACTCGAAAGCATAGAAGAACACTGAAGCAATGGCATATAACCGAAGAAACTAAAGACATGAAGGAAGGAAGTAAATGTGCACAGGAGCCTTTGGATCTATGAGATCAATGAACGAGGTTGAAGGAGATGGGCGATCAAGATTAAGTCGCATAGCATAAAGTAAAAGAAATGAACGACAGAGATTAACTTAAGTGTTGGGAGAAGAATAATGGCAGAGGAATAGATTTGGATCGTTAGATCAACAGATCCGATAGATCGATGGTGATCAACAACTGTAGGGGTAGGAAAGTATGGATTTTCTTGATCATGGATGAAGTCCTGCACTCGCTCCTAGCCGTCAATCTCATATTCAACTCTTAGATCATAGTCAACTGTGGGGGTTAAGGCTGTTTTAAGCCGTGTGCTAGTTGAAGTCCCACAAACTGTAGATCTAATGACCTCTTATATCTAATGGATATCGGGTCATAAAGTGATCGAACTTTAAGTTCAAACCGGACCCGAACTTTTATACATCAAGGATTTATATTCCTTATCAGCTCCTTAAGGGCGGTTAAACGTTGCACATGATTCCCATCCGATATCATTGTTGACTATTAGATCAAGTGTGCTTTGATCAAATGATGGAGGATCAGCGATTAGTTTTGCATCACAATATTTCATGAGTGGATGAACCTTGGCCTTAATAAAATGTGATTTGTGATGTGCGATACTGGGTTATATCATCAACCATAAGATTGAATGGTAAAATTGATAGCGGAGATTGAAGCCGATAGGACTTGGGCTTGAGCAGACCTGAGAAGTTTATGGACATGAGTTTAAGTTTGTTTGAGTTCTGGAGGATGAATGGAAATCGCGCCGCAGTCGTTGATCTGAAATCGACAATGGAAGATTGAACAGATAACGGTTTTATGGGTTAAGTTGAATATAACCAAAGTTAAAGAGTGGGGTTTGGTTAATATGCGTGGGGTATAGAATTAACCAAAGTTTATTGAAGGTTGAGTAAAGTACAACTCAAAGGTTAATTGAGGGTCAGACTTGGATGGTCAAAAGTAATGTTTCCACATAAATTTAATTAATAGCCTAAACCCTACTTTGTGAAGATTTTCTGTGTAGATCAGGTGATTAAGGCCTAGGACCAGTTATTTGCATAATGTGGGTATTTTCGGTTTAGCTTGGCATCATTTGCTATCAGAGTAGAATAGGGAAATTCTATGTAAAAGGTCTTTGGGAAATTTAGAAGAGAGTTATGTTTTAAGATATGTATGCAGGTAGGAGGAGATCAGATTTTAATCTAACACGCAGTAGGCACACAAGGATAAAGTGCAACAGAATTTAAAGATGCAAGAGACAGAGAACAATCCATTCAAAGTTCTAGAGAATGGTAGAACAAGATCATGCAAAGATCTTGAAGGTAGCAGAATAAGAAGGTGAGAAGATTACAACAACCTAGAGCAAGGAGTGCTCAATTGGTTCTAGAAGAAAGAACCAGAGAGATGTTAAAATACTATCTTAGAGGAGAGAAGCTTAGTGAGTCATATGTAGCAAGAAGGAGACTTGTTACTACAGAGGTATTGTTGCAACCCACAAAGGAAATTCCACAGAGGATGTGGGTAGAATTTCTAAGGGATGAAGGAAGGTGGTAAGAGTTTCTAAGTGAAAGAAGACAGAGAAGTGCTCAAAGAGGTAGAGAGAAGTGCTCAAAGAGGTTCCAGAGACAGAGAACCAAGTGCTTGCCAAAATACCAAGTACAAAGGAAAGCTTGGTGAGGTAAGTGGCAGCTGAGAGGACTTGATGTTGCAGAGGCTTTAATGCAGCTCATAGTGAGTGAGCGAGGAACTCATAGAGATGGAGAAGAAGATGACTACTGATAGTCATAGTTTAGGTTCTAAGGAAGACAACAACAGAAGAAAAATGAACAAAGAGAATGCCAAGACAAATGGCAAGAGAATGAGTCAAGAGGAAATTGACAAAGAGATTGTTGAGATGAAAGAGCAACTCAGTGTATTAATGATGATACTTGAGGAAAGCCAAAAACTAGCCCGGGTCTCAAAGAAAAAGCTAGTGAAGCAGCATAACTTACAGAAAAGGCTACAACAGAGGCAAGTGAAGAGCCTGGTGGAAGAAATTAGAGAAGCTGAGTTGGAAATGGAAGTGCCCATTTATGAACCAGAATAGGGTGAAGTTCTCGATGAAGATGAAGACTTGAACAGTGAAACTTTAAGTGAGACCAAAGGGTCACATGATTTCAAATCTGATAATTTGTGTATGTTTGCAAGTGAAACATGTGAAGAAGGAGAATTTTTTGATATTGAAATAAAGGAGGAAGAAGAAAGGAAAAATCTAATTTTTTTTCTAAAAGAAGATGAGATAGATAGGTCTCATATAAATACATGTACACAATTGGGAAAATGTTTTACTTTTCAGCATGTTGCAAAGACTAAAAGTAGAGGAAGTTGGACTCATGAGGATGGCCAAAAGCAAGAAGAAGTAGAGAAGGATATCAAGCAATCAAGTGAAGGACTTGATGAGATTGAAGAGAAGACTATTGAAATATTTCTGAGTCATGTAAAGGACTTGGAACAACAAGAGGACTTGGTGATTGAATCATCAAATGAGATCATGACATCTTGTGGTTTTACAACTAACAAGTTGTGTGTGAATGCAGGTTTTGTAGAAGACAAACCATCTTATGGAACCGTCTTGAATGAAACTAAAAGTTGCCAAGTAAAGTATGATGATGACTATCTTTCAAATCAAGATCAAGTAGAGTTATTACAGCAGAAGGAGTTCATAAATTCCTTGCTTAGTGGAGGAAATATCTTTAGTAGAGATGAGATAGTTATGTCTTATGATAAGGAATTTGCTATTGGTAAGAACAACGAGGAATTTATTTTCTTAAATGGCCAAAGGGAGAGTGATGGACAGACATCTAAAACTATCATAGAGATGGAGGATCAAAATTTTATTCTAATCAAGAATAAAGAAGTAGTGTCAACTAGAAGTTATACTTGTGACAAAGAAAAAGATAGCGAGGATTGTAAAGAGATTTTAGGAGGAATGCCAAGTGACATGGAAAATTTATGGAATGAGTTAAGTATTTTGGAGAAAAGGCTAGAAAACGAAGAAGTGTTCAGGTTGTAAAATAAGAACTAAATGAGAATGAAGAAATTCACTACAGTGGACAAGGACAGGAAGACATCATTGAAATAGATGGTGTGGAGGAGAGACTAGCTAAAAGTATCATGAATTATTTTGAGAATTCAAAACATCTTACTAATGTGCTGACGAAAGAGGAAGAATTAGAGCATCAAGATGAATTGTTGCCAAAGGAAGAAAAGGCACAGAATCCTTATGATTTTTATTTTAACAATTGTTTTATGATTATAGGTTTTTTTTGCAGACAAGGAGCAGAAATTAGATGTTGTAGAGGAAGATATTTTCAAGAATATTCTGGAAGCTTGGGTGGAAGCAATACCTATAGCAACACCTGGAGCAATATCAAGAGTAATAGTAGAAGCTGAAGTAGAAAAGGTTGAGGAAAGTAATCAACAGTTTAAATATGAATGGACAGTGTGCAGTGAGATGAAGAATGTGAAGGTGCCAAAGTTAGTGGACAACAACAACAACCTGAAGCAGAGAGAAAGAGATCGCAGAAAATGGCAGACTATGGACCAGCCAAAGGATGTGCTGGAAGTGGAGATTGAAGAACTATGGCAATTGATGATGAAACAGTCCAGGCTGAGGAAAATGACAGTAGGAAGTGTGACCAATCAGAACTTGAACCTAATTGACAAGGAGAGGAAGCTGAAATAGAAGACATCAAATCTACAACAACATCAAAGGTGCAAGGCATTTGGGAAGTTACAAAATAATGTTTGGGACCCTGCAAGTTTTCTATCAACATATGAAGACACATGATCAGGAGATCATGAATGTTTTCCACTTTGGGAGTCTGATGGAGGAGCATTTAGCTTAGAAGAATCATTGTATTTTAGTAGACATAGGGGGGTATTGTGTTTTAAGGAAGTTGGTGTCCTAAGCATTGAATTAATTTAATTACTTAGGTTTTGAATGACTTTAATGAAAATAGGAATTAATTAAGTATTGTGAGGCATATTGTAAATGTTCTCAAATGAAGGGGAACATGAGAGAATCATGATAGTTGAGAGTTCATAGGGATTGATAGTTTTGGAAATTAATTGTAGATCTTGAATTAGGAATTAGTTCATGAGTTATAGGATTGAGAGGATTCTTAGGTTTTAGTTGAAATTATTAAGGATCTAAACCAGGAATTGGTTGTAGAATCCTTCTGTATAAATGTAAGCCTAAAAGGCATAGTCAAGTTAGATAGTTAGTTGGTTAGCTAGTTAGAGGTTGTGAGTTAGAGGTTTGATTGTAAGCCTATGGGAAGGTAGGAAAACAGAGGCCATTGATTAGAAAATTAGGCCAGAGAGACAGAGAGTCTCCTTATGTAATCATGTTTATATATAATTAATATATACAAAAATACTATAATATATATATATATATATATATTAATATATAAATATATATATTATAAGAGAGAGAGAGAAGAGAGAGAGAGGAAGAAGAAGAGAGGAGGAGACAGAGAGAGAGAGAGAGAATTCGATTCTGAATTGTGTGGTGTGTATTGATTGATGGAATTATGAATTGTGTGTGAATTAGAAGTTTCTACATAGCATATGTATGCAGGTGAATTTCGAGCAGAACGCAAAGAATAAGGTGAGTATGTAGGATCGAGGTTTGATCATTGAATCTGATCAAAGGATCCATGTGAAGTTCAGGAGTGGCAGTGAATAAGAGTACATGGAGTTAATCTCGAGAGGGAGTTGTGTTGGAGAACAATAAAAAACCAGAAACCCTGGAGAAACCCAAAACCACAGAAGAACACTGAAGAAATGGCATAAAACCGAAGAAAGTAAAGGCATGAAGGAAGGAATTAAATGCACACAGGAGTCGTTGTATCTATAAGATCAACGAATGAGGTTGAAGGAGATGGGTGATCAAGATTAAGTCGCGCAACATGAAGTAAAAGAAATGAACAACAGAGATTAACATAAGTGTTAGCAGAAGAAGAATGGCGGAGGAATATATGTAGATCGTCAAATCAACAGATCTGATAGATCGACCGTGATTAGCAACTATGGGGGTATGAAATTACGAATTTTCTTGATCGTGGTTGAAGTCCTGCACTCACTCCTGGCCATTGATCTCATATTCAACTCTTAGATCATAGTCAATTGTGGGGGTTAAGGTTGATTTAAGCTATGTGCTAGTTGAAGTTCCGCAAACCATAGATCTGACGGCCTCTTATATCCAATGGATATTGGGTCATAAAGTGATCGAACTTTAAGTTCAAAACTGGACCTAAACTTTTATACATCAAGGATTTATATTCCTTATCGGCTCCATAAGGATGGTTAAACATGGCAGATGATTCTCGTTTGATATCGTTGTTAACTGTTGTATCATGTGTGCTTTGATCAAATGGTGGAGGATCACTGATTAGTTTCGCATCACAATATCTCATGAGTGGACGAACCCTGGCCTTAAGAAAATGCGATTTGCAATGTGCAATGCCTGGGTGTATCATTAACTATTGGATTGAATGGTAAGATTGACGAAGAAGATTAAAGCCAATAAGACTTTGGCCTGAGCGAACCCAAGACGTTTATGGATGTGAGCTTAAGCTTTTTGAGTTTCGGAGGATGAATGGAAATCACGCAGCAACTGTTGATCTGAGGAAGTGAAATCGATGGTGGAAGATTGAATGGATAAAGGTTTTATGAGTTAAGTTGAATATAACCAAAGTTAAAGAGTGGGGTTTGGTTAATATGCGTGGGGTATAGAATTAACCAAAGTTTATTGAATGTTGAGTAAAGTACCACTCAAAGGTTAATTGAGGGTCAGACTTGGATGGTCAAAAGTAACATTTCCGCATAAACTTAATTAAGAGCCTAAACCTTACTTTGTGAAGATTTTCACCATAGATCAGGTGATTAAGGCCTGGGACCAGTGATATGAAATTGTATTTGCATAATGTGGGTATTGTCGGCTTAGCCCAACATCACTCATTATGCATGATTTTAGGTCATGTTGATAGGAGTCCTTTTTGAATGAGAGTTCCAATAGTGGAACATCTCTTGGAGCCACTCATGTGTGAGGGCATTTTCCTTGTATGATAGCGACATCACCTCTTTTGCACATCATCACTCTTGAAATCACTTAATTCAGTGGCCTATACCATCTTGACACCATGGCCCGGAGATGTAGTCCCTCCTAGACGAACTCCGTTATCAACGTCTTGAGGTTTATGTTGCTGATGATTGTCTTGTTCCTTCTTGTTTAGAACATGCATTTATGTTCCTTTATGTTATTTTAATTTCAATTCTAATCACATCACGAAAGTAAAAGATCTTGGTTAAATCTAGGAGTTGAGTCAACTCAGATCACTAAGGGAGAATTCAAAAATTGTAACATAGATACTGATTCTGTAGTAGATGTGTTACAAAGTAATTTGTCATTATCCTCGTCTCGGTCCCTCTGTTGTGTCATGTGTCAAATAAACATGTTCATGTCTTCCCACTAATGTAAGAAGATTAATAAAATGCTCTCTAATGCTACAAGTTGACCCTCATTCCCTAAGTTTTTGCCTTGTTGCGAGTAAGCCCTTAATATACATGACGGTCCCCTGTCCTAAACAGTCTCATCACGACACCATCACAGGTGTACACTTGTTTCCCACAATGGTTGAATTTCAAGGCCTAGCACGATGCTATTAGCTATTTATCATGACGATTGGTCTACTTGCATTGCCTCCTTGTGATGCCGTCGCAGAGACTTAGTTCACGGCTAGCGACGATTCGGATTGGCCGAATTTGTTCCAACCGTTGGCCTTCTAGATGTATCTAGACTTGGTTGTTGGGTCAGTTTGGGTTGCCCTTCCTCCTCTGGGAAGGTGGTTCCATATTTTGTGCAACCTTCTTCAAGATAAACTCCCTCTCCCTCATTTCATGGAGGCTCCTTCTCCTATAAAACCACTGACCATTGCTATGATCTGCTAGTTCTTTAGTTCTTTTGGTTGGACAGTGTTGCTAGTGCTTTTCAGTTTGGTAGATAGATTTGGTGTGAGTGTGACAAGTGTAGGATTGCTAATAGTTTATAAGAGGTTGTGGAGTGCCCTTAACTTTGTATTAAAGCTTGTGAGTGAGAGAGAGATATTGTCCATTTGGGAGAACCATCCTTGAGAGTGAATGCTTGAAGAAACATACTAGCTAGACCCTCCGAGAAGGCTTGTGATGTCAAGACTTGGTTGTAAGCTTTGCTCTTGATTCATTATTAATACAATCAATGATGATATGTCTTGTATGTAATTTACTTGATAGCTCATGATTTCTTGACTTGATGAGTAAATAGATCATTGTTGTTCTTGATTACGTGCTCTATTGTTCCTCTTGTGGTGTTTCAGGTTGATTGCTCACTAAGGAGAAGGAGATGGAAGTTGGAGTAGTGCAACAGAACTTCATCAACCACCGGTTTGAGGTAGGCCTCCAACGATGACTATTTAAGGGAATCAATTGTTGTTCTATCTTTGTTGTGACTAGACCCACTCTAGGGCTAGAGGGGTTGCCTCTGTCTGCTGAGGGAACACTTTCCTACTTCACTAGTTGGCTACCATACTCGGGAGTCCTTTGTATGTTTCTCTCTTGATTGCTTTTGTTTGGTTTTGATTTAGTGTCTCTTGAATTTTGGGGTTAAACCATCAGTATTTTGGGTTACTTGGGTTGATCTGGGAAATCCCTTTACTGTCTGGAAGAATAATCTGGTGTCATTAGGTGTTTTTACTTTGTCTTTTGCTTAAGTAAGATCATCACTGAAGATAGCCTAATAGTCGCGACGAGGTCACTGATGTTATAGCTTTGTACCCGTGACTATTTGGCTTTCGTCTTGGGTTGCTAGTTTAATTCCCGCGACGACTCCTGAAATCGGACCGTCTCTAGTTGTCAGTGTAACACCCACGACGATTCTTGTAAATTTGTTTTTACAACTTTACCTCCTAAATTCATCAATCTAGTTTATCCCCTGTTGTTTCTTGTCTCTCATTAGCTTGTTTTGATTGCTTTTGGTTAAGGTACTGTCTCTTTGGTTTCATTGAGTGAGTATTGTGTTTTTAGACCGTGTAACCTAGATCTTTAAAGGTTTCATTGAGAGGTCATTTGCTTGGGTTACTTGTCTGTCCATGGTTCATCCACAACCATCTTATTGACTTGCTTGAGGCTTTTCCGCTGCTTGTTTTTTTGCTGGTTGATGTTTAGTGTCGATTATTGGAACAATTTTTTATATTGATTCATTTTTTTCACTACCAGACATAGATTACAATTGTTTGGATCAATTGGTTCAGACTTTCTTGTTTGTCTCTTTAAAATTCAAAGATATCAAAATCAAAAAATTGCATTCATTTAGTATTAGAAAGTGAAAGTACATTTGCATTTCAAGTTTTAATGTTTGAGAAATTGGAAAGTAAATTTTAAATCTATCATTAGTAGTATTGATGCACTGTAGGAATTGATGTGTTTATGCATGATGTCTCTTAGCGCTTGCATTTCCTAGTCTTGGTTTTGTCTTGGTTTGGGAATGATCTCTCTACCTTCCTGTAAGTAGCTGTTCATTGAAATGAAAGATGCTTTACTCATTCTAGTTGCATCCTAGGGTTTTTGATATACATACCGTAAGGCTTGGAAATTGAAACATAATTCAAGATCAACTCTAAAATGAAGTAAATGAACTTAACAATGCATTGGAACATAATGCACATTATTTAGAGGTCTAGGTTAGAGACGTGCTCTAGCATTGTTAAACCTAGTCACTATTGCTTTCACTTAAGGTTGGGTGATTCCTCCTTCTGTGACTCAATAGCTGCTAGTACGGAATTGCGCTTCCAGTACCGTCGAGTATATATCGGGAGACCCCACTAGGTTATCATTATATATCCATAGTAAGCTGTGTCTGCCGCCTTGTGAACTATAACGCACCAAAAACAACATTCGGGAAGACTAAATGTCGTATGGAAAGTCCTTGGTTTTCATATGATCGCCAAGGTGTATATGCAGTTTTACGGGTTGTTTGCTAAATCTTTTTCCTAGTTCTCCAGAGTAGTCACTTTCATTCCTTTTCGGTCTCCTTAAAGGAAAAGGTCCATCTAAGCACTTTTCCTTCTAGGCTTACTAAACCTTGAAAGAGATAGAGTCACCTTTTTGTCCTTTTCTCGATTCTTGAAATATGAAAAGGTCAAGTTTTGTTCCTGTGTCATAAAATTTACTACCCATGAAATATTCATGGTAATAGTCCGAGTTCTTGGTTGTGATAAGAGTGTTTTTTCAGGCTTGTTCCCGATGGCAACATCCCCTGAGTCTACCAACCAAGGTCTTCCCCCAGATGGATATTGGTCTATTTTCGCCTTTTGGAAGTGTCGGTGCTCTGTACATGGCAATGTTGTCTTTGCCTAGGTTAACCAACGGTTTGCTTGTTTGGTTGTTTTCAACCTCAGTGGTCCCGAGCGTCATGACTCTTGTTCAACCGTCTCCTTTGTCTAAACCATGACATGTTGATTCCAAGGTTAAGCCTGCGCCTTCTTCCCCTGTTTCTTCCTCCTCCTCTCCTCCTTTGCCCGGTGAAAGTTTCACATCTGGTAAGCAGGAGACTAAGAAGAAGAAGATGAAGAAGAAGAAGAAGTTTGATAAATAGGAGGCCACCTATGTAGCTATTGCTCCGAGTACATTTCAGGTCGTACCACCCTCTGCTCTTCCGCGAAAGGTTAAGTTTCATTGTAAATTGTGCAAGGGTGATCATCTTCTTCATGACTGTCCTGGCATCCCTAGGATCTTAGAAGTATGGTCTCACGATTTGGCTTATCCCTCATCATCCTCTAAAATTCAGGACGATGCTACCCTATCAACTGGCAATGGTAAGAAGAAAGGGAAGATTTGGTTCCCCTGTAGACTATGTGCAGCCAACCATCCCCTTCACCTTTGTCCGTTCATGGATAAAGCTTCCGCTATTTTGGAAAGTCTTACAGTTTCTTCACCTCAACTTCCTGTTGGTTATCAGAGGCTATCTTCAGACCCTCTCCCTCCTGAAAAAGAGATTGACTTAGATTCTTCTCTTGTCTATCCTCCTCTTTCCCCACCTGGCTATGATCAGCCTATTCCTGAACAACCATTGGTCAAAAGGAGTGTCAACTTGGATTCACCACATGTTGATCACTCTACTCCAGAGGAGCATCATGATTATACTGCTCATGTTCTTCTCATCTCGTCAGATTCTCCAGAGTCAAAGAATGACCCTCCTATCCCAGCTTATTCAGAGAGTCCTTCTTCAGTTCCTATTGAACATGGCGGCAATCATACGATACCCCCACCAAGTATTTCAGTCTTTTCCTTCGACTGGATTCATTTGACTGCATTCCGCCTTCCACCCTATGTGCCTTTTCAAATTACAGTACATGCCTATGATAAGGCAGTACCTGGCATCGTCTTGGATGATGGTGCATTGGTTATCCTCATGCCTTTCACTACTTGGCAAGCTTTGGGCTCCCCACAGCTTGTGTCGGTCATGCAGAATCTATTACCATTTGACGAAGCAACTATTCAACCTTTAGGGATCCTTCCAAAGATTCTTGTTACTTTGGGAGGAAAAAACATCTATATAGATGCAATTGCTGTCCAAGGTGCTTTAGAGTTCAGTCTTCTCCTTGGCCGTGACTATGTTTATGCCATGGGGGCCCTTGTCTCTTCACATTTCCATGTGGTTTGTTTTCCACATGATGGAAGAATGGTGACCATAAATCAATTATCATTCTTTAGTCCCCCGGTCCCTCTTGTGTAGCCATCGTCCCCTATCAGATTTTGCTTGCAAGTAGTGCCTTCCCAGCTGCAATTCAATTATGTGGCTACCTGCTCCATCTCTGAATTTGCTGATGATCATGCATATTGTCTCGTACATCATGTACTAGGGGCATTGGAACCCGATCTATCGTTAGTGCCTCATGACATGTATTCCTCGAGAATGTGTTTCTTCCATCCCACAAAGACCTCTTGGGAGCCATGTTTTCATATGGCCCATGAATAGGATCGTGTTGAGGAAAGTTCTTGATATTGTGTCAACCTCATTAAAAAATGAAACAAGGGTTATGAGGATAGTTCTTTTACTATGTCAACCTCATTAAAAAATGAAACAACCCCCTTTCCAAATCGAGTCTTTCATTAAGATCTTGTAAAATCCAAGTCGAGTCTTTCCAAGATGTTGAAAGTGAACCCTCATTCCATCCAACTCATTGAATGCAACGAAGCTTCGGGGGCATGTACCTTGATTTGAATTATTATGCTGGTGGCATGCAAACTTATAACAAGCATAGTTTTTCATTTCAAGCTTGCGTAAACATGAAACCAAATCCAACTAGAGTTCTCCATGGTTCAAGCTTGTATAAACATGAACCGTATTCAATTTACATCTCGTGATTGTTGTTTTTATCTGCTAATTTTTGCTAGATGAGCCCTGGTTGTTCATTCCATTGCCACCATCTCTTTGGCTGATCATATGCTTTCACTTGGTTGTTTTTCCTTTCCTGAGGAACCACAGTGATAAGTGGTTTTATTAGCCAGCCTCTTGACCACTACATGTTTTGAGTAGTTCCAACATTTTCAGAACCAATTTCTACCCTTTATAACACACGTTCCTCTAGGATGAGTCTCCTTTAAGCTCTTTACTGACTCGTAAAATATGAAAAGGTTGCCAAGTATTTTTCTTTTTTTAACTCGTTAAAGAGAATAAAAATGGAGGTCTACTTTCAGCTCTTTTCTGACCTTTTAAAGCCAAAAAGATTGCTGAGTTTTCTTTTTTGGCTCGTTAAACGGAACAAAAGGCAGTCCACTTTAAGCTCTTTTCCAACCGTATAAACATGAAAAGATTACCAGACTTTTGTCATTTCAAGTTCGATACTAGTTATGAAATGACGTGTCTTCGATCACTTTTTTACTTTTTTGGATTGAGGCCACCAGTTATGAAAAGTAATCCTTGATCGTAATGGTCAAGCAGTTCTCTCGAGTGTTATTTTATACCTTTTCGGGCTCGAGGGACACAAATTTATGAAAAAGGACCCCCCTGGAGTTTTCTTTTCTGTGTCTTTTAAATACTCTCTAAACATGAAAAAGACTCCGAGTTTTCCCTATGTCGAACTCGTTAAACCCTGATGACATTGGACTCATCACCATGATGAAACTCGAGCTTCTCCTCCCTAAGGCTCGTTAAAATATTACTATGTTGGATTCATCCAAAGATCGAACTTATATTACAAGCATATGCTATCCCCTTCAAGCTTGTTTTTCAAAAATAATTGGCATACTTGCCAACAATGGTGGGGGAAAGTTTGGAAGTCATCATTGGTTATCTACGGCAGTTAGTCACTCTTGAACATCGACACTTTTTCTTCTTATTGGGTTTAGATATCTTCACATCGTCATTGGCCTTTCGGGGTTTTGGGTTGCCATTTTGCCTCATTCCATCTGATCCATGTTGTCTCCGTTAGATCTCTGATCCTTTGGTACCAAAATGCTGCCACATTCTAGTGTCATGTCACCGATATGTTCAACAGTATAGTCCTTCTGTAGTTCACACCCTTACCTCCTTCTTTGATACTTTGTTTCACCATCTACCATTTCTTCCTGATCATGTCATTGATGGGGAAAACATTATGGCCCTCCTGCGATGGATCCTCTCCTATTGACATCAGCTCATTATCTAGGAGATTGATCTAGAGATCCCTTTCAGTACCTTGGAGCTTGCATGCCTCAATGGAAAGTTCTTCGCACCTGACGATATAATTTCATCATTGGTCTTCCGTTGGATGATTCCACCGGTGTTCGACTTTAGCTCATTTTTCACACTTATTGGATTGTACTGGACAGTACCTTGAGAGCCATTGGCATTATTGGTTGTCTCTCTCATGCTTGTTAACAGTTTTCATCATTGACTGGTAATCAAGCGACTTTCTATCATGCTCGACCTCAGCACATCTGCTCACATGCTAGAATTTGTACTCTGATCGGTTGGGTTTCAAGACCCCGGACTAAGATTACATATGTTCGGGCTGCATAGATTGGTTCGTGATTACATATATGACTCTTTAATGGATGGCTGCAACCATACCTTTATCATTATCATGGTCTTGTCAACTAGATAGCTGCATCCATAACACAGACCTAGTTTCATATGTCTTTTGGATGGTTGTGCCCATGCCTAGACTACATGTATTTCACTAATGGAGATATCATTTGTACTTGCGCCTGTAGGTTCTTCAAGGTGATGTTCCAGTTCAGACAGTTTCATAAAGCATTTCACCCCTCCCACTCTCTTAGGCTTCATTCTTTAGGGGTCATCTGTTACACAGTAATTTTTCACTGTCTTCATCTCGGTCCCTCTGTTGTGTCATGTGTCAAATAAACATATTCATGTCTCCCCATTGATGTAAGAAGATTAAGAAAATGCTGTTTGATGTTGCAATTTGACCCTCATTCCCTAAGTTTCTACCTCGTCGCGAGTAAGCCCTTAATATATGCAACGATTCCCTATCCTAAACAGTCTCATTGTGACACCATTGCAGGTGTACACCTGTTTCCTGCGACGGTCAAATTTCAAGGTCCGGCACGAGGCTATTAGCTATTTATCGTGATGATTGGTCTACGTGCATTGCCTCCTTGTGATGCCTTTGCGGAGACCTAGTTCATGGCTAGCGACGATCCATATTGGGCAAATTTGTTCCAACATTCGGCCTTCTAGATGTCTTTAGACCTAGTTTTTGGGTCAGTTTGGGTTGCCCTTCCTCCTCTGGGAAGGCGGTTCCATCTTTTGTGCAAACTTCTTGACGATAAGCTCCCTGTCCCTCATTTCATGGAGACTCCTTCTCCTATAAAACCACTCACCATTGCTATGATCTACTAGTTCTTTTGGTTGGACAGTGCTGCTAGTGATTTTTAGTTTGGTAGATAGCTTTGGTGTGAGTATGACAAGTGTAGGATTTCTGATAGTTTGTAAGAGGTTTCAGAGTGCCCTTAACTTTGTATTAAAGCTTGTGAGTGAAAGAGAGATATTGTCCATTTGGGAGACCCATCCTTGAGAGTGAATGCTTGAAGAAACATACTAGTTGGACCCTCCGAGAAGGCTTGTGATGTCAAGACTTAGTTGTAAGATTTGCTCTTGATTCATTATTAATACAATCAATGATGATTTCCTATGTGTTGTATGTAATTTACTTGATAGCTCATGATTTCTTCCCTTGATGAGTAAATAGATCATTGTTGTTCTCGATTATGCACTCTGTTGTTCCTCTTGTGGTGTTTTAGGGTGATTGCTCACTAAGGAGAAGGAAACGGAAGCTGGAGTAGCACAACAGAACTTCATCAACCACCGGTCTGAGGTATGCCTCCAACGATGACTATTTAAGGGAATCAATTGTTGTTTTATCTTTGTTGTGACTAGACCCACTCTAGGGCTAGAGGGGTTGCCTCTGTCTGCAGAGGGAACACTTTCCTACTTCACGAAGATGATAGTAAAGATAGTGAGATAGATATAAATGTTGTAGATGTAAATAAACCCACTAAATTCACTAAAGTAGAAATAGGTAACTTAGAAGAAGTAGAAATAGAAGAAATACTTAGTGATGATTCTGACATTTTAAACCTTAAAAATAACCTTTTGCCTAAGGGATTAGTTCCATTAGAAAATTTGTTTGATTTAGATGATGTGTCTAGAAAACCAAAAATGGAGCCTTTAAAATTAGACATAGAAGAATGTAACATAGGAACATCACAAAAACCTAAGCATATTAAATTATCCAAAGCATTACCTCTAGCTGAAAAGTTGAAATACATAAGTATGTTTAAAGAATTTCAAGATGTCTTTGCTCGGAGTTATGAATACCTCAACTCTTATGAAAAAAACATTATTCAACATATAATACCCATCAGAGAAGATCATAAACCCTTCAAACAAAAGTTTAGGAGAATTAATCCAGTTCTTATGCCATTGATTGAAAATGAAGTAAAAAGGATGTATGAGGCATAAAACATAGCACCAATTAGATATTCAGATTGGGTTTCTAACTTAGTCACCACTAGAAAGAAAACAAGAAAAATTAGACTCTGTGTTGATTTCAAAAACTTGAAAAAAGTATCACTAAAGGATAACTATCCCCTCCCTAAAATGGACCACATTCTCCAAATGGTAGAAGGATGATCCATAATTTCATTACTTGATGGATTTTCTGGATACAACCAAATCTTACTTTAACTCGAAGATCGAGCAAAGACTACATTCACCACTCCTTGGGGTATTTTCATGTATTTGAAAGTGCCCTTTAGATTGATGAATGTTGGAGCAACATTCCAAAGAGCCATGTACATAGATTTTGCAAAAGAAATCCATGAATTTTTAGTTGTTTACCAAGATGATATCATAGTGTTTTCCAAATCAGATAATGAACATCTAGATCATTTGAGAAGAGTTTTTATTAAATGTAGAAAATTTGGAATTTCTTTGAATCCTAAAAAGACACTCTTTGGGCTAGAAGAAGGTAAACCCTTAGGACACATAATTTCAAAAGAGGGCATTAGAATTGATCCAGCTACAATAGAAGCAATCCTAAACATTAGCCATGCTAGGAACATTAAGGAATTGCAATCATTTTTAGGTAAAATAAATTTTCTTAGAGGATTCATTTCTAATTTAGCAGAACTGATCAGAGAATTGAATAACATGTTAAGGAAAGATTCAACACTTAAGTGGATAGTATAGGCTAAGCAGTCCTTTGAGGAAATCAAAGAAGCCTCAAAAAAGATTTTATAATTTTTTATTTTGCTTCAAAACACACTATTGCAACAGTCTTGTTGCAAAGGAATGATTAGGGTTATGAGCAGCCTATTGCATTTTTCAACAAATCTTTGAGAGATGCTAAACTAAAGTATAATACAATGGAAAAACAAGCTCTTTCTTTAGTAAAAGCCATAAAGGATTTAAAAGTGTACATCACATACTCACACATTATTGCATCTATTCCAAATTCAGTAATAAAGGACATTCTAACACAGAATGGGCTTCATGGAAGGAGAGGCAAATGGATTGCCACTATTTTGGAATATGATGTTGAAATAAAGGCCACAAAACTAATCAAAGGCCAATATTTAGCTAAACTCATGGCTGAATCGAACTGTCATGCCTTAGATATAAATTTCATTGGTTCTCTAGATGATAAAGAAGAGATGGCGACTCTAGAGATTAGTGAACATTTTTTAGATCCACCTTGGTATACAGATATCATATTTGTTTTACTAAAGTTACAAGCTCCTCCTAGTTTATATAGAACCAAAGGCAGATTCCTAATGATGAAAGCAATGAAATATTGTATCTTAGACAATGTTTTATTTTGGAAAGATAATGGTGGCATTTTATTGAATTGTTTAGTAAAATATGAATCTGACAAGGTCATGCAAGAATTTAATGCAAGAGATTGTGGAGGACAGCTATACTGGAAACAACTACTGATAAAATTTTAAGGGCAGGTTTTTATTGGCCCACACTTTTTGTAGATGTCAGAAAATATGTGACCTCCTATCACAAATGCCAAATATTTGAAGGCATGAGGAAACTCTTACTATTACCCCTCAAACCGATCTCCACATAAATGCAATTTCAGTAGTGGGGTCTATAATTCATTGGTGAAATTCACCCATCCTCCTCAGCCCAACATAAATGGATTTTGACAGCCACTGATTACTTTACTAAATGGATAGAATCCATCCCTTATAAACAAGCCAAATATCATGTCATCATTTCATTCCTTGAAAACAATATCCTTTCAAGATTTAAATGCCCATAAAAGCTCATTACTAATTATGCAGCTACTTTAAAATCTAAGAAGAAGGTAGACTTTTGTAACGTATACCACATTACCCTTGGCCATTCTAGAGCCTATTACCCACAAGGTATTGGAATTGCAAAATCCTCAAACAAAAGCCTCGTTAATATCATCAAGAAATTGTTAGAAGACAATAAGAAGACCTGGAACAAAAAGTTGGTTAATTCCTTATGGGCAAACAGGCTAACTACAAAAAATGTCATTGGTGTATCTCCATATCAAATAGTATATGGAATGGATGTTGTTTTTCCATCCTCTTTAGGAGTACCAATGATGAAAATGATTCAAGTACTGCAGGTAGAATCCAATGATATCCAAAGGTGGATAAATAAGACAATACATTTGCAGCGAACCAGGGGAGAAGTCTATGTTAAATCCCAAGTGGTCCAAGATAAAATTAAAAAGATTTCTGACCAGAAAACCAAAGCTGATGATTTTTACATTGGTGACAAAGTACTCAAATGGGATTCCAGAAGAGAAGAAAAGGGTAAACATGGTAAATTTGATTTCCTATGGCAAGACCCTTATATCGTTTATGGTTATAGAGGTAACAATGCATTTTTCTTGAAGCACTTAGATGGAATAGATCTACTAGGTGGACCAGTCAATGGTATAATGTTGAAGCATTACCTATCCCCACATTAAAATTAGTTCATTTGTTTACTTTTCTCATTGTACATAACATTGCAAAGTTTAGATTGGATTGGATGATTATCTTTTGAGGTTGAAGCCCGAAGAGAAGGCACTAAGCTTTGAAAGGTGCATCATCATATGTATGAATAAAGCATATCATAGAGAAGTAGTTACAAGGAAAGCACAATGAAAGCCTCAAATTCTACTGATCTTAAAGTTCTTGACATTTCACCAGGAAATTTCACCCACACGTGGAGCCACTGTTAAGGTCCTATAATAATAGGATTCATAATTTTGAATTGGCTATGATCAGTCTTGTAATATTTTATATACTTTTGCTTTCTGCAAAATGTTTTCCCATATTAAAAAAAAAAAATGTAAAGAGGGTTAAGTCCGAAAAGAAAAATCAAAGGGCTAATAAGAAAAAGATCAAAAAAGAGTATAAAATATGAAACCCACAAAAAGAGATAAAAATAGATTATGAAAGTGATGCAAATTCAAATGCCACTACTTTTTTACTTTGCTTTGCAAAATAATATTGTCTGCAGCTTGTCAAAAATGCGAC
This sequence comes from Pinus taeda, assembly GCA_000404065.3. NCBI lineage: Eukaryota > Viridiplantae > Streptophyta > Pinopsida > Pinales > Pinaceae > Pinus > Pinus taeda. Next base: position 214,113 of record APFE030214834.1, read on the forward strand.
AATCCATGATGGTTGAAGAATTTAATCTTGATTCATTCATGCTTTAAATTTCATGCTGATAGATAGAGAATAAAGATCTAGCCAAATTGTTTAATCTTTGCAGATCAGTAGCTAGGTAGAGAATAATAATGAGCTCATCAGTTTAATCTGATCCATTGGAAGTTATAAGATTATAATTAGATATTTCTCTTATCAAAGAAAAAGAAATAAAGGGTCATCAAGCTCAAATGCACCCAATAAATGAAGAAAAAATCCTAGGGTAAATAAAGGGTAGGTAAAAGAGGTTTTGGAATGCATAAAGTTGCTAGCTCAAATGCACCTTCATCATGCTTAATCCTATGTTTCATGTGGAGGAGGAATTATCAAAGAAAGAGGAAATTCACAAAAGTCACATATTACATTGGGTATTTACCCTAAAATTTCTATATAATTTTAAGCTTGAATACTAAACCTCATTCACTAATTTCCCCTCATTTCACTAAACCCCTTACATGTCTAATTTATTAATTTCCCTTCATTACCCCTTCATTACTTTTCATTACCTAATATGTTTCCCCTTGATTCCAAAGGACCCTTCCCTCTTCATTTCCCCTTGTAAAAATATCCTTTCCCCTTCATTTTACCTTTTTCTCTTATTTTGTCTCATTTTCCCTTGTAAACCCACTAAAACCCCCTTATCCTAAGTTTAAAAGGATAAAATCTATCGGGCCCCATTGAAAAACCCTCCCCAATACCCTTTTAACTCATCCCAACTGTTTTTCTAACACCTGCTCCTGTATTCCCCAAACCCTTTATATTGTTCTAACCTATAGTATTTATACATTTATTCCCACTTTACATATTTCACCCTCTCACTATATTATATCCCTGATCCCTAAAAACCTTAGCACATGGGTCATAACCCTCCATTGTATAACCCATGGTCCCCACTTCTAGTTTAATACCCATTACGCATATTATTTCACGTTACATTTTATATAAAACTGACCCCACACCCCGACTCATTCCTCGCAACTCCCCCACACGATAACCCTCCAATCACCCACCTCCAGATCCAACAACATGAATACCATATCACATGCTTCAAAATCCAATCTTTAATATCTCAAAAGCATGTGAGATTTTCAGTTTTCCCCACTTGCCTTTTTGCTATGTGGCAGTCCCACATTATATCGTGTCCTCAGAAAAAATGCCACCTACCAGTCAAAAGTGATGTGATCAACCAGAATAACACCTCCTCACGTAAGATGAAATTGCCTGCTATTCAAACTTAACCCCACGCCCAAAGGTTAACCATTGCTGGTTAAAAACCAAAAAGTCGCCCTTTCCATTCTTTTCACTGTTATTTTGTTGCAAAGAACCTCTACCGACCATTTCTAAAGCCCATAAACTCTACTCAGCTGGTTTAACCCATTTACGACTAGAAGATGATGCAGACTCCGATTTGAAGCAACATAAAGACCATTGAAGCCTTAGAAAGCCTCCCCGACCCCTAGAGAACTGGTCTGCATACCAAATCTTTATTTTCTAGGTATTCCTAAAGTACTAGAAGGCCCATACTTAAGCTTTGCACAACATTTAGAATGTGTTAACCAATTAAACCAATTAAAAGCCTAGCCAACCTAAAGAAAGCCATTGTTGGATCTCAAACCCCTATTTGCAAACTTTGTTCATCTTTTCACACTATTCAGAGGGCCTAAACCTACTCATTAAGACAAATAGTAATTAATTCAATAAAATAAACAAATCTATGGATTTCCAAAGCATTCTGAATGCAAAACCCCTACAAACTCCTCACCTGGATATTGACTACCTCCCATTGGCCGACAAATATTTCTAGATCAAATACCCAACCTCCCCTAGCCATCTATTAAAACTCCACTACTAGAGTAAAGATAAATTGCTCAACCAGAGTTATGAAATTATGTTATGGGAGTCTAATTTACCCAAATACTTGTTCCTACAGGTATAGCAGTTCCCTAAAATCATCCACCTATGTCAACTCTGCTATATCCTGAGTCAAAGAGCCATACTCCCTCCTAACTAGTAGATTTTATTCACAATCACTACAGAGTCAATAAATGAAATGCCATAGATCTAGCTAAAGCCTAATGAAATCCAATTTTCTATTGAAAAACTACTTGATTTGTGCTTAAAGCTGGACCTTCCCCAGAGATCTAAAAATTTTCAAACTTTCATCCTAGAAGAGGCTCATATTCCTATAGAAAGTCCTCCATACTTTACCACCATTTTCTTTGAGAGGGCTAGACATATTGTAACCATGTTGTCTTGTATTCTAGGATATACCACTAATTAACATGTATATGAACCTATACTTGGTTTCCTTTCTAGTTTTTACCCAGGCAAACCTCTAGCGATAGTTTTCAATTTTTCCTAGTTCTTAGTAGACAAAATCCATGATCAATTGATCAGATTTCCAGATGAAAGAGTATTCAAATACTCTTCAATATTGTTCCATATGTTCCTATATTTCCAATCAGACAGGTTTCCAGTCAACATCCAAAAATTGGACACTAAGAGCAATCTTAGATCTATTATCTTTTGGACACCCTTAATCCAAAAATATTCCACTAATTTCAGCTACAAAGATTTCATTAATTCCTTTGTTCACCCAGTGGTCAACATGCTAAGCAGTAGCAATCAACCTAGGATCAATTATGAGATAAAGAGAGTTTTACAGTTATCCAAACACAGTAGAATAGGGGATTGGTATTTATACCAGAACCACACTAAAGTAAGGGTATATGGATGTCAACTCACTCCATATAAACTGCCCAAATATCTCCCCATGAGGATATTTGCATTAGAGTATATTAGGCAGATCATAAACTCAAATGATTTGAATTTTCTATGAGAGAGGAAGAAAACATAGTTTAAAATAAAAAATGAGCTTGGTCCTTTTATCTACAATAATAGGGAGGTTGGAGAAGAAGCAAAAAAATGTTTACAGGAAATGGAGTTTAGTAATAGTTTCAAATGGAAGTATGATCCTTTAGGCATCATAAACAAACTAAGACTCAAATTTAAATTGATCCCTTTTATGCATGAATCCAAGCCAGAGATTGAAAAAGTATGCCAATCAGTCAGAGTGGTTGGAAAACACCTTAATGGATATGGAGAAATAGATGGATACTAGTTCTATTATACATACTCCAGCCCTACACGACATAAATACAAAAATGACTAGGGAAGAAGGTTCTTGCTCAAACAAAGATACAATAGATGATAATTTTGAAATTATGTACAGGAAGAAGCCCAAGCTAAATCTTGTAAATGAGCAAGAAGAGATAGTTGAGACAGTTGAAATCATTCATACTGACACATTGGTTAAAGAGAATACATCTCCAGCAGTTTCAGAGGAAACTCGTCATCCTTCAACCTCTAATACTCAGACTATTCAAAAACAACATCATATTGAAGTATCTTGATCAAGAAAACCAGTGGATAAAGAAAATCATATAAAGGAGAAGTATAAAGAAATCAAGTTGAGAAATGAAGCATTGAAAGTTGAAACCTATGCCTAATATTTCAAATAGGCTCCTAGTGATCATAATAGATTACTTTCAACTTTTGACCTTAAGACAGGGAAAATGCAGATGAACTTTGTACAACCCACAGTACAACATCCTAGGTCATCAACAGATTACAACAAGGCATAATTTGAAGTGTTGGCCAAGAATGTTCATCCTATAGATCAAATTGAGTTTCATACGAAAGAAGGAGAAATGATATACTCAACTATGACCAACAAAACTATGAGTGTACAAAAACTTCAAAATTCTCTAGAGAATATCACAACACAGTTTAAACTAGAGAAGGCATCTTCACAAGAAAACTATAACAGAATTAAATCAATGGAAGACTTGGTTATTGAGATTGGCTATAATCCAAATGACATCAAGGAAACATAAAATATGATAAAAAATAAAAATGAATACATTGTTGCATTGAAGAAGAAGCTAAAATTGCCTCCTTTTGAACATCCACAGACCAAGGAAGTTCTAGAGAATCAAAGCCAAAAAGATGAGATGATGGACCCCATTCTCCAGTTAAAAGTTCAATTAAAAGAAATGGAAAAGGGGATCGATATGTTAGTGGAGGAGTAGCAGGCCAACAAAGAAGAAATTACTGTCACTACTATTCCTACAACTACTACAATAGTTCCTTCTACTTTGGTAGCTTCAGTGGCCACAACAGCTTGAGTAGCGACAACACTTCCCACTGCATCAAAAAATACATCAGCAACAGGTTGAACAACATCAGCAGCTTATCCTAGCGATGAAGCAGGTAAATTAATCAATGTTATGTAAGAAATGTCCATCCAAACCACTGAAATAAATAGACTTAAGGAACAAATAAATGGTCTAGATGAACAAAATAAGTTGGCACAAATCATGCATAAAAATGAAACACATAAGTCAAATAGATTGACTAAGAGAATACAAAAGTTAGAGAAATAATTGACATTGAAAGAAACAGTTGCCCAAGCAAACTAACAGCTATGGGCCAATATCATTAACTCTATTAATGATATTTTGTGTTCTATACAAGTGATATTTGAGCAAAATGATTTGGTCAAAGAAGCTGGTGAGGCAATTCAAATGGTAAGAGCCGAACTTGGGAATAAGCCAGAAGAAGCCTCAAGAATAATCCAATTCCTTAACTCAAAGAACAAGTATGAATTGCAGTAGTTTGGAATAGATGACAGAACTGAGACCATAATAGAAGTAAAGAAGGTAATCACCAAGAGGAACCTGATGACACAACTTAGGGAGAAATGCCAAACAATGGAGCTAGCAATAGCCAGGTTTATGCTGAAATTTGATGCTTTGAGGCAAAAAGGTCTGCCTAATACATAGGTGATTAATGACAGGTTGATGGCACATGAAGACTATGATAAGTAAATCAGAGAAGTGGCAAAGGAACAAGCCAACAATTCCTCCATGAAAGGGATTCCTACAGGAAAATTGCTTTCTCAGGCTTTTGAGAACCTGTTTTACCTCCAACATGAGGTAAAACATCTCTTTATAAAAAAGACTACTATTGCAAAATACACAAAAACTAATGAAATCTACAGAAGAATGGTAAATATTAAATTACCAGATGCAGAATCTTGGGAAATGTTGAATGATTTACTATGAAGATGAAAGGTAAAACATAGTAGCCAAGAGTAGTCAAGGTAAAACAGTAAGAGTAATAGAGTTTAAAGATGAAAGAGTATCAGTAAAAGGTAGTGTAAGAGACAGTGAAGGAGAAAGCAAAAAACAAGAGAGAAAAAGCAACATGATATTTAAGAAAAGCAAACAACAAACAATAAAAGAGGGACAACTTGCATCAATTACATATCTGTCTCTATCTTCTTTCATGAAGATATTTATTTTTCCTTGAAAAATGCCTAAAACAGTTTAGGATATTTTTTAATAGTTTTTTGTATAAATACTTCATAATTTGAACTATTAAGGGTGGATTGCTGAACATTTCTATAGTTATATTGATCTAAAACCTGAGGGTTTATTGTAACATTTTCCAGTCAGCAGACTGGTCTCAGTAATAAAGGCATTGCATTATAGGATTCATGTGTTGGGCCACTTCAGTGAAGTATCTTTCATTTGTTAAATTGTTATTTTATTAAGTATTTCACATACTTACATGTTTTCCAATTTGAATGAAATAACTGGAATGTTACTACAGAATTTGTTTAAGTACACTCTGTCTTGAATAGTTATTCATTTTGATGTTTTCTTCTAATATCAAGAGTAGGGAATTCTTCATTTCTCCCTAGTTTTGATTGACCTCTTTCATTTTTGTCATTATCCTATTTGAGGAATCCTTAGTTTCTCCTTGAACCCAATTGAAAATCTATTTCACCATCCAGCCTAAAAGATATGAATTTACTTAGCTACCTTGCTATGTGAATAGTATCTTCAGAAATTGATTCAGTCTTGTTTTCTTAACATTTGGACTCCATGGCTCAATGGTAAAAATACATTTATTTATCCATCTAATTCAGTTATTCTACCACCAAATCAAATCAAAATCCAACCAAGCTTAAATACCTAGCCTAAAATCAATTAATCCAACAAAGTTAAATCATTAAGAGAGAGCCTGTTGGCATTATGATTCTGGTATGGCTCTATGATACAGGTGTTGTACTTGATGGCAACTCACTCAAGTGGCAATGGTCTGTTCAGGCTCTCAAAATGATGGAAATTAAGAGGCTCGCATGTGAATGGTTTAAAAGGTGCGGACCTGCAGGTTCACCTTCTAGGAGGTGCGGTCATACCTGCAGGTTACTCGTTCAGAAGGTGCGGAACCCCAGTTCACTCACTTCAAGGTAGAGAAGCGCGCTCATGTGGGGTTTCTTATGTTTGGCCCATGGTATTTAGCCTGCCATTTCTGATGTTATGGTTTTGGCCCATGGTATAGGATCTATTTTAGCCCCGGTTTGGATCCCTTGTATTGGTTATTGATGGTTTTGTCCCATGGTGTGAATAAGGGCTTGACTATAAATAGGGAAGGAGATCACTTGGCTAAGGCATGTTTTCAATTGAATATCTTAAGATCTGAAATATACGGTTGTCAATGTAAAATGCTTGATCTAAATCAAAGTAAATTTGAAGGTGAATCTATGAAGTCGTGATATTTTGGGCGCATGATCATATCTGTGCATCTGACTGTCAGTGGTACATTGGAGGGTTGTTAGTTCGGTTCAAATCAAAGGTCCGCAGGTAATTCATAGTGCAGATGTGGAGGCTCGCAGTTCGCTGAAAGGTGCAGTGCGGTGGTACACGGTCTAAAGAAAGGAACAGTGCGGGGGCTCACAGCACGATCGAAGGCGCAGTGTGGTGATACAGTAAAAGTACATGGTGCAATAGAGGGTACACTGCGGAGGCACGCGATGAAGCAGAAGAAGCTGTGCGGAGCAAGGTCAGAGGTATGCGGCGCGATACAAGGAGAAGCTACGGAGATACATAGAAGTGCGTGGCATGATAGAAGCAGAAGGTGCGCTGGCACAGTAGAAGTACGCAGTAAGACAGAAGGCGAAGTGTGGAGATACACAGTATAGTAGAAGGCGCTTTGCATGGATACGCAGGATAACATAAGGCTAGGTGTCGAGTCACGCAGTCGAGATAAGGAAAAACTGTGGATCTGTATTAAAACAGTTATTGATTATCTTTTATCTATTGCTGCAGAGTTCTGGGTTTATTTTTCTGGTACTATCTATCTGTTTACAACATTCTGAGAAATTGGGTGACTCTTGGTTGATTTTATAAGGAGTTTGGGTGATTTGCATGTACTTGATGATTTGATCTTCTTGGATCCAGTTTGAAAATTTATGAAACGTGGTCCTTAAAGAAGTAAAAGAGCAAAAGGGTTGTAGCTCCCTTCCAGAGAGACTGGAAACGAAGAGAGAGATAGTAGCTCTCTGCAGGTTGCAGCTGCATACTGGTAAAGGACTACACAGTACAAAATCATTGTAAAGAAGTTTCTAATTGAAAGAAGATAGAGACATATTGCAGCAGGTGGTTTTCACCCACATTGGGTTTCCACCTTATATCTGGTGTTCTTTGGTGTGACTATCTGTTTTTCTTGTTTCATGCTCACTATTATATACAAGTTAATGATCAATAAATTAAGGAAGGCATATTGAAAAGAATTTGATAATACTGATTCACCCCCCTCTCAGTATTATTTCCAACAGAGCCCTCTCAAAGCATTAGGAAAGCTAGTTCCTGATTTGATAAGTAGGTTTGTGGTTACCTCTATTATTTCTTTAAATACAACATGACAACCCTAGGGAAATTTTAGAGTGATAACAGAAACTATGAAAGATAATAAACTATAATGGAATGAATTTTTTTTTTAAGAAATAAAAACAATTCATAATTGCAAAATTATGCTCACTAGAGGATCAAACATCGAAATCGTCTATTTCTCCAAATCTGAAAAATTCTTGGACAATCATCCCAAGGTATTTTAGACTCCTAAAGGCCTCCCACCTATTTGTGATCATGATCATGCTATTCATTTTCTTCCAGTAAGCGTTCCTCCAAAAATTAGATCTATAGATATCACTATGCCCAAAAGAGTGAAATTGAACATATGGTTACAGAAATGCTAGAGCCTCGTATTGTTCCACCTAGTAAAAGTTATTTCTTTGCTGTAGTAGTATGGGTGCACAAGAAGGATCGATCATGGTGTATGTGTCTGGATTATAGGGAATTAAACAAGCTCATTATTAAAGATAAATTTCCCATTACTCTCATTGATGAATTGTTGGATGAATTACATAGAGAAATTTACTTCACCAAGATGGATCTTCATTCAGGATATCATCAAATTAAAATGAAGACTGAAGACATTTTGAAAACAACATTCAAAACTCATGACATTAATTATGATTTTTTATTCATGTCTTTTTGCCTTACTAATGCACCTTCCACATTTCAAGGTTTGATGAATTTTGTTTTCAAACCCTTCCTTAGAAAATTGGTGTTAGTATTTTTTGATGAAATACTATTCTACAACAATTCTTGGAAGGATCATGTTCGACATATTGACAGGGTGCTCAAACTATTGGAGGAGAAACAATTATATGCAAAAACTGCCAAATGTTTCTTTGGAGTACAAGAGGTGGAATACTTGGGTCATATTGTATCTCATGAGGGTGTTAAGTTAGACCCTAACAAAATTAAATCCATTGAGGAATGGAAAGTCCCCACAACCATAAATCATCTTCGAGCATTTTTGAGGTTTACAGGGTATTATTGCAAGTTTGTTAAGAATTATGATAGAATAGCAGCACCTCTAACAACATTACTGAAGAAAGATGCATTTTGTTGGACTCTAGAAGCAAATACTGCCTTTGAACATCTTAAAGAGGCAATGTGCCCAACACTGGTCTTAGCTACACCATACTTCACAAAAACATTTATTTTGGAATGTGATGCCTTAGTAAATGGAATTCGTGTTATTTGAATGCAATAAGGAAGAACCATTTCTTTTGAAAGTAGTCCATTCAAAGGAAAGTGTTTACACAAAACTATTTATGAGAAGGAAATTTTGGCAATAATACATTAACTAAAGCAATGGAGACCTTACCTAATGAGAACACGCTTAAAGTTAAAAATGGATCATGATAGTGTTAATTAATTTTTGGAAAAAATATTATCTTGAAAAGATCAACAAAAATCGGTGACAAGGATGTTGGGTTATGACTTTTAAATCAACTACAAAAAAGGGAAGAAAAATGTTGTTGTGGATGCACTCTCAAGAAAGGATGAGGATGTGGAAGCATTGCCTTGTTCCATTTCTATTATCCAACTGAATTGGATAATCAAAGCAACAGATGAATGAAATAATGTTGAAGAGGTGTGGACACTCATTCAAAAGTTGTAGAAAGATCCCAATACATTTGACACATTTAGCTAGAAAAATGATTCATTATGGTACAAAGATCACTTATATATTTTTAAGAATTCCCAACTCAAGAAAAATATTACTTTGGAATTGTACACCTATCCCTTAGGAGGAGACTTAGGATTTTTAAAAAATTACGACAGGGTCAAGAAGGAATTTTTTTGGGATGGCTTTAAATATGATATTCAGAAGTTTGTGGCATAATGTTTATAAAGTTCATACAATTAATACCTTAGGTCTGTTACAACCTTTAATCGTTCCAAGTCATAGTTGGGAGGAGGTATCAATGGATTTTATCACAGGTTTACCCAAGTCTGAAGGAAAGAGTGTCATCATGGTGGTAGTTGATATACTTTCCAAGTATGCACACTTTTGTTCATTATATCATACTTTTAAAGCCATTACTTTCGTTATTGCATTTATGGAAACAATTCAAAAGCTACATGGAAACCCAAATATTATTGTAAGTGACAGAGATCCCATTTTCACTAGAAATTTTTCGACGTAATTATTTTCTTCTCATGATACTCAATTAACTCATAGCTCATCTTATCATCCTCAATAATATGGGAATACTGAGATACTAAACAAATGTTTGGAAGGATATCTTTGCTTCTTTGTATCTGATAAACAAACACAATAGATAAAGGGGTTACCTCTAGCAGAATGGTAGTATAACACTTCCTTCCGTACTAGAACGAGAATGACCTCATTTATGGCACTTTATGGATATCATCCACCATCCATATGATCTGAAAATCACCCTTGAGTGACCTCAATTAATTAATGAATGAATGAAGTTATTATAGGCTCATGTGTTGGTGTGTTTCTATGTTATTTTAGGCAACGGATCGATCAGATTGCAAAATACACAGACACTGGAAAATGGGAAGCAGCACGAGAAACACAGTAAGCAAATACAAGAACACAAAAATTAATAATGAGTTCACCCTAATCTCCAGGGCTACGTCTCTGGTCCAACTTTTAGTGGTGGCCTTCTTTTATTATGTCTTTAAAGCAAAGAATTACAATGAGGAGCTCAATTTGAGTCTCCTAAAGCAGAAATGATGCTTGGCAGGGTGGTTCTTGGATTCCCCAAGCCACCAGAGTGCATAGACTCTTTTCCTTACCAGCTCTTGACCTCTCTGATCTTCAATGGGAGGAGCCCAATGTGGTGCTCAGTTCCCGACAGATCCTCTCAAGGATTGATCAATGCTGCTTTATGTTGCAGGTTAGCTTGGCGCTCTATCTTTTCTGCTCTTTGCGTCATTGTCTCTTCTTTTCTCTGTCTTCATTCTATGTCCTCCTCTCCTTCTCTGTGTCTTCTATTCTATCTATTCATGGCTTTAAATCTAATCGATCTCATGACTGCTCGATTCCCCTTCTGCCTCTATCAGATCACCTGTTGTTGTTCACTTGGAATCCCCTATCTCTGCGGCATCATCAACGGCTCATAGGGAATGGCCACTTATCCTCTCGCGAACTATGCCAGCTCTTCCTCGTCTGTTCGGTTTTTTTCGGTTACATCATGGAATGAGTCATCTGCCATCTCAGTGGTCAAATTGGACCTCAAATCATTATATAGTGGCTTAATCCCATGTTAAATCTAGTTTCTCCATTGAGCGTTATCTCAGTCGTTAGATCTGAAGCCCCCAGATCCTATGCCATTCACTCATTTTGCGCAGTTGACTTGCTCAACCATTAGCATAAAATGAGTGGTGGTTTTCTCTCTCCCCCACTTGCCACACGTCGGGCGCTGAATGGAATTGCTTTCTTTTCTCCCAATCCACTTACCACCGAAGGGTGCCCCTGATATACTGCCGGTTTTGGAGCACGGGTCCTGCCTTTAGCCTTTAGCACTTTCCCCATGGTTTTCTCGGCTTCCACGTGACCAAGTGCTTTAAGGCTATCCTTCTCCAGGGGTTTTGCCCAACGATGCATGATTAGCACTAATCATGCATCAGAAATTCTCTTTGTTTCCCGACCCAAGCTTACCAATGGCCAGCTTTGCCTCTTACGTGGTCTCCATGGGCCTCGGTTAGTGCACTTTGACCGAGGTCCTCGTTGTTCCTCACTGGCTGCCAACTACCACTGTTCAAAGGTCTTCCTGATCACTCTGTGCTCTTGAATTCAAAGTTTCGTCTTGATTTGATACGATCATGGTACTGTGATAATATTCATGGATCCAATTCGGATCATGGCCTTCCCACTAAAAAAGCTTTTGGACCATCAAGAGTTGGTTTTCAAGCATCGACTAAGTGAGGGTACAATTGTCTCACTTGTCCAATCTCTATCCACTTTGCACTGCTCGGCTTTGAACCTTTGAGCCCAATTCTGAAGTACTCAACATCTTCCCCACGCATCTTCCTCACCTTCCTCTCCAAAACTGTGTCTTCCTGCAATTCATTAAAATATTCAGATAGCAGGTCATCAATAGAAGGTAATTGACTCTGCTCTTCGGGATCCTCAATGAGTGAGGGTTCAAACAATCTCAAGCAATCTACATTTACGACTGAGTAGATGTGCATGTAAGCTGGTAGATCAAGGTGAAGATCATTCTCACCAATCTTCTCAAGTATCTTGAAGGGTCCATACCTGATAAGCTTTAGCTTTTTACCTTCACCTTGCATCCTGTCCTTGCTGATATATAGCTAGACCTAGTCACGAACTTGGAAACTATGCTCCATTTGATGCTTTTCATGCCTTGCCTTTTATTTGGCTTGGCTTTTTTCCAGTTGTTCCTATACTGCCTGGTGGATCTCCTGGATTTGTTTAATGAACCTAGTTGCCCTGTCCACATCACCGTGTCCCTCAACTGTGGTATCTTTGCTAAAGACAAAATCCAAAGGGGACCTTGGTGTGAAACCAAAAGAGATCTCTGTGTAGAAGAATGTTTTGCTTTGTTGTAAGCATGCTGCACATAACACAAATGTTCATCCCAAAGCTTAGGATGTTTGCTACAATATCCTTTGAGTAATTGGATCACTGTCATGTTAACTACCTTTTTCTAGCCATCAGTTTGTGGATGAAAAGCTGTCCTTTTCTTCACTTTGGTGTCCATTAGTTCCCACAGACTTGACCAAAACTTCCCCACAAATCGGGTATCTCGATCAGATATAATGGAAGTGGGTAATCCAAAATGAAGCCATACATGTTCAAAGAACAATTTTGCAGTTTGTTCAGCTGTAATTTGTTTATTACAAGGTATCAAAATACACATCTTGTTGAACCTATCCACAAAAACATACAGATAATCATGACCTTTCCTAGATTTAGGCAGTCCTCCAACAAAATCCATGGAAACACTTTCCCAAGGGTGAGAAGGAACTGGTAATGGAGTTTACAAGCCTAGTTTTCTATTGTTTGGTTTGCTTTCAGCACACATGGTACACCCTCTTACATATCTAGAAACTATCTCATTCATTTTCGGCCAATAACAAAATCTTTACAGCTGTGCAACTATTTTACTTACCCCAAAGTGACCTAATATCAGAGAAGTGTATGCTTCTCTAATTATATTTACTCTCTCAGTTTGTGGAATGCAGAGTTTCCCACAATCGTATAAGAGTTGGTCCTTTACATGATAATCCAATTCTTCTACTCTTTTGCCTTGACTCGAAGTTGCATATACATCTTTAAAATCTATATCATGAGCATATTATTCAATGTGGCTTTCATGTAGCACAAAATTATGCTTAAATAGTACATGCATTTATAATAGGTCTAGATAACATGTCTGCAACTTTATTATGTATGCCCTTTTTATATCTGATGACTAAATGAAACTATTGTAAAAAACTCATCCATTTGTAGTGTCTTGATTACTGCAATTTAGTTTGGGAGAGTAGATATTGAAGTGGTTGATGATCAGTATGTATTATTGTCTCTTTGCCCATTAAGTAATGTTTCCACTTTTTCACACTCTGAACTAATGCATACAATTCTTTATCATATGTAGGATGGTTAACTATTGCAGGATTAAAAGTCTCAAAATGATAACATATGGGTTTATCGTAATGTGTCAACACTGCTCCCATGGCATAGTCACTAGCATCTGTTTAGATCTCAAATGGTATTTGTAGATCAGGCAGTGCTAGTACAGGTGTTGTACTAATATTTTCTTTCAAGGTGTCGAAGGCTTTTTGATGTTTGCCACCCCACTGAAACACCTTGTTCAATCCTGTTAAAGCATGTAAGGGAGTTGCAATTGAGGAAAAGTTAGAAATGAACTTCCTCCAATACTGTGTTGCCCCTAAGAAGCTTCTCACTTCTATAGCAGACTTGGGTTTAGGCTAGTTTACAATGACTGCAACCTTAGAGGGATCTATTTTCAATTCACCACCCCCTACTATATGACCCAAATAATTTAGAGATGTTTTGCCAAATTCACATTTTGAGAGTTAACATGAAGTTTTTCTCTTTTCAAAACATCTAGTGTCTGCTTAACATGCTTTAAGTGTTCTTCCCACATTTTGCTAAAAATCAGAATGTCATCTAGATACAAAATAACAAAATCATCAAGAAAAGGTCTGAGTACATCATTCATTAATCTCATGAAAGTAGCAGGAGCATTAGTTAAGCCAAAAGGCATAACCTGCCACTCATACAATCCCTACTTTGTCTTGAAAGCAGGCTTCCATGCATCTTGTTCTGCAACTCTGACCTGATGGTATCCACTATGCAAGTCTAGCTTGGTGAAATAAACAACTTCTTTCAATTGATCTAAAAGATCATCTATGCGAGGAAGGGGATAACAATTTTTTATTGTTATCCTATTCAGTGCTCGTTAATCAATGCACATTCTCCACTAGCCATCTTTCTTTCTCACCAAAATGATTGGTGACCCACATGGTGATGTGCTAGGCCTGATGAACCCTTTCTCGAGTAACTCCTGCACCTACTTCTTGATTTCAACATTATTTAAAGAAGACAACCTATACATTCCAATGTTAGGCAATGGAGCATTTTGCTGCAAAATAATATCATGTACTATTTCCTTTTTGGGTGGCAAACCTTTATGTTGTTGAAACAAGATATCATACTCTGAAACAACATTTTCTATATCAGCTTGTTGTTTAACATTACAGCCCTCAAATACATTGGTTTTTTTAGGTTTCTTTTCCTTTACAACCATCAGTAAGAATTGTTTGCTTGAATTTATCATTCTTTTCATCTTCCTTGAGTTTATGAGAGTATAATTATTTGTGAGCTTATGAGCTCTTACAAAGTATTCGATTCCATCATTAACAAGTAGATACTTGTTCTCAACTTTATAGAAAATAGCTTTTCTATCATACAAGTAAGGACTTCCTAAAACAGTTCCACATATATCCAAAGGAATTATGTCTAACTCAACCTCATCTACAAATGCGGACCCAAAAGAAAACTTGAGTTTGCACTGTCTAGTCACTTGTAGTTGTGCTTTATCATTCAACCACCCTAATGGGTATGGTTTCTTGTGAGGTGTAGTTGCTAATCCCAATTTCTCTACAATTGTTTCAGAAATTAAATTTACTTATGAGCCACTATTAAAACAACTATCAATATTTTGATGTTTGGAAATAACTCGAATATGGAAAAGCTCATGGCTTGTTCTCTCATTCTCTTCATCAATAATAGATTGTGCATACTTACTAGTAGATGCTTTAGAATTCTTACCTTTTATCCCATGTGGCTACAATGGTTGTTTCATCCCCTGAGTCTGACCCCAAATCTTTTTGGATGGCTGCAACAATCTTCTTCTTCTTGCCCTTAAACTTCTTAGGTCTCAAATCTGGATGTAGAATCCAACAATTCTCATCATCATGCCCATCCTTTTTATAGTGAGTGCATGAAGCTTTGCTTTTTTGTGCAGTGTTAGCCTTCATTGCTTTCCATTTCTGCTTTCTTTTCTCTTTATTCTTGCTTGCAGTGGGTTGGGATGGTCCCCCAACTTCTAGATTTCCATTCTTTCCTCTAGCTTCTAGATGAGTAGCTTGTACAGATACCTCATCTATACTAGTGGGATTAAACATGGGGATGGTATGCATCATGTAGCTGTGTAGACCACCAATGTACTTCAAAAGAGTCTGTGGTGAGTCTAATGAGATTCCTAGAATCAATGTTGTCTTTCTAAACTCTTGAGTGTACCCTTGCACACTTTTCCCTTTCAACTGCTGAAGAGTTTGCCAACTCATCATGGCTTGTTGCATGTAGGCCAATGGATAGAACTGCTTATTGATTGCAGAAACAATTTCACTCTAGACAGAGATAGTCTTACCATGTCTTTTCATATCAGCTTGGGTCCTACCTTCCCACCAAACCAAGGCAGTGCTTCCAAGTTGTAGGCTTTCCAACTGAATCTTGCTCTTGTTTGAATCGATATTTTGTACTCTACAATACACATCAATTTGTCTAATCCAAGTGTCGAACTTTCCTGCATTCAACTCTCCATCATATATAGGAAAATCAAATTTAACATCTAGCTTAATCAAAGATACCTTCTTATTATGTACAGGGCTATTAGGAGGTGTGAGAAAGCTTTCCTCTTTCCCTTTTCTTTTTGAGTGGTCATGGAAATTTGATTCATCTTATTCTTTGTCTTGTTTAGAGTCTGATGAATCTTCATCTTTGTGCTTTTGTTAGGCCCCTATACTACTAGTGTCACCCCTTATTGTTATTAGTACAAACCACTTATTATATTGATGTACCCATGTAGTGCCCATATTGTTACTATTGTGCCCCATAGAAGCCCACTATTATTATTATTGTGCCCTTACATATTATTGTTATGTCGGCTCTGGTTATGTTATGACCCCTTAGACTCCTATATATAGAAAGGAGGTCTTTTCATTTGTATCATCCAAGAATTGTTCATTTAT
>APFE030214851.1:0-11916 GCA_000404065.3 Pinus taeda
ATATATTTTAGTCCTGGACTAATTTTTTCATTTAAGTTAGCCATTTTTAGTTGGGTCACTTATTATCTAGTCGTACATTTATCCCTAGATTAAATTAGTTGTTTAATTTAGTTATTTTTAGTTGAGTCAGTTAAAATTGCTCGAATTTAATAATAATTCACATGAAATAATTGTGGTGACTAACTAATTTAGTCGCATAGTCACTAATCTCTCATTTTGTATTAGTGCAACATTTAGAAATTCCTTGGGTAAACTTGTTTCTAAGAATGAGTATCAGAAATTTGATGATTAGGCAAATGGTAATTCAAGTTTTACTGGTTTCACGGGAGCTCCAAGTGGTCAAAATATTCTTGAAAACTTATGAGATGATTTATTCATATGTTATAAGATTAAAAATATTTTTATAGTAAAGCCAACTTTTCAAAACTATAACGAGTTGGATGAAGTATATTGAAAGTTAATCTATTTCACTTAACCAACTATGAGAGATTTGGATAAACTTTTTGAAATACGATCATAAGATATTTCAACTACAAAAACCACATCCATATAAAAAAGTTATATCAAGGCACAAAATCATGGCAGGTTCAAATTGTGGGGGGGGGATCCAAGAGTCAAAGGTTGTCCCAGGATACCAAGTTAAAGAACTTCAATGTAGTTCGAGTTTCATGTAAAGAATCATCAAGTTGTTATTTTTTATAGAAGTTTTTTTTCCTTAAGATTAGTAGAAATTGAGTTTTGTAGACACCATATAAATATTGTAAATTTTGATATGGAAGGGGTTGATTCTTGGATCAAAAGTATTGATTTTTTTGTAATAGCCAATTTTCCAAAGTTAATCAAGGACTATTGGTTTCAGGATATAACAATATTGTTTCATATTTAAGTTATCTCTTGTTTTACATGGTCTTTTTCTTTTATATATTTAATATTGTGTGGATCTCGGGAGAGGTCTGGCTAAGGATTAGCCTACCTTAAGTCTCCTCACAAGGTTATATTCATATACTATTATTATTGGATCTCAGCACTTTGGTTACGTTTTAGAAGGGAAGAGTTTATTTACATTAAGTCAAGGATTTTATTCCTAAAAAAAACCATTTCTAAACAAATCCTTCACTTTTATCCTTTGACACAATTATTTAGCTAGGAAATGTTAGCAAAGGAAAGCATTACCTTTGTCTCCTTCTGACTCACCTAGGTTTTGAAGTTCCTTTTATTACAATGGGTTATGAGTTTCATCTCGTCATTTTCTTTTGTAGCCCTTATTAATGGATCGACATCTTCTTTCTTCCATGTGCAAAAGAGTCTCTGACAAGGATGTTTTCTTTCCCCATTACTTTTCCTACTAGTGGATGAAGGACTAAGTAGGATGCTAGGAAATGCAAAGCCAAGGGGAGACTTTAAAGGAATAATAATGGATGCAAACTATCAATTACGCACCTATTGTTTGTTGATAGTATTCTTGTCTTTTGTGATGGTTCATGTCCAGACACATGTTTTCTACATTCCCCTTTGGTTTTGTTTGGGAGAGCCATGGGTATGCAATTAAATATTTCTAAATGAACTCTCTTGATACAATTATTAGAATAGGTTGAAGTTCTTCATTTTAAAGTTTTTTTCCCTTCTGCCTTGATGAATTTTGATGAAGGTCTCAAGTACTTTGGATACCATTTAAAACCAAATTCATACAAAAAATAATACTAGAATTGGCTCGCTGCAAAATTGGAAAAAGGTTGAAGGCTTGGAGTTTTAAATGGCTGTCGAGAGTAGAATAATTAGTGCTTATCAAGACTATCCTTAAATCCATCCTTGTGTATTGGATGTCTCTCTCTTGGATTCTTAAAAGAATCTTAGAGAAGCTATGCAAAGTGTGCCTTATGTTCCTTTGGGCAAACTATTCAGATCATTTTGCCTAATGTGGGTAAATGTTAAGCCTTACATAAGCCCCATGTTAACCCAAAAACCCCTTATTAAGCCTTATTTATTGTGTAGTTACATTTATGTTATTATTTTGTTATGTTGGCTAGAACCCCTCATGGTCCCATTTTATTATATGTGTATCCTTTGTCTCCTACACATATATTAAGGAGATTTAGTCTTAGGGTCACAAAATATTGTATCGTTCATTGTATTTTTTTATAAAATGAGGTTCCCCGCTAAACGTGCATTGTAATTATTGGTTTCTTAGCATTTTTAAGCCTCAAGGATAATAACATTTGGTATTGGAGCTCTTGATCCTATGGTTTTGCTACGTCAAATAGGCCATTGTGACATTTTCGCTAAGACTTTTTTACTAGGAGGCTTCAGATGGTGAAACCTAGAGAATATTGAGAATAAATCGTAAGAAATATTTGGTTCACATTTTAGATATTGATTTGATATATTTAAAAATTCTTCTAAATTCTATCTCAAACATGTTTGTTTTCTATTTTTTATGTAAATTTTTTCTGTGAGGCTTCAGAGCGTGAAGCTTGGACCATGTTGAGGAAAACTTATGGTGAAAATATGGTCCAAGTTAGAGATATTGGTTCACTGTATTTTTGGAGATATGCTCCAAGGAAGTTAGGGTTTTTGTATACTCCGAAATTCAATTCCAAACAAGTTAGTTTGGAATTTGTGCCATAACTTTGTTTTAGAAGGATTCATAAAGTGAAACTTGTACCATATTAATGAGAACTATTAAAATATTTAGCTCTATTTTTCAGATTTTGGTTTTCTATACTTTGGAAGTTATTTCCTATGGAAGTTAGGGTTTGTGAATAGTTATGAAGTAAAATTTAAACACGTCAACTTGATATTTTTTCTATATCTTCTTGTTTGGAAATTTCCAAACTTCAAAATCTTTAGGAATTTCAAGAGACATAGAAATACCTCAACTACAAGTTCCATAATTATATTTCAATAATTGGACACATGGTATGCTATACAATGTTGCTTGTGTGAAGAGGCCAAAAAATCAACAAGCTTTGGGAAAGTTACTATAACTTTCAATTGCCACATCCAATTCAGTTCACACCTATGGAATTGTAGATACTACATATCAGAGTATTGTGGAACATTTTTTCATATCCAAAAGCCCTCAAATATTAGATATATATAAACAAAGCTTGAACCATTCTAATATTCTCCAAATTAAGGTATGTAACTTACTAGTGACCTATCTATTCATTACAAGATCCCCCTTTTTTTGGTTCTAATAAAGAGGGGGGCTATTATTATTTTCCAACATGCCTTAAAGAAAGCTACTACACTAATTAAATGTATTGAAGGCCCACCCTTGAATAATGAAGAATGTGACGATTTATAATTTAGGTTATCTTAATTAGAGAAGAAAATTAATGAAGTGGATGCCAGTATGTTGAAAAAGGTGGATTTCTCATTTTCTTAAGAAAAACTTAAAAGATAAATGGAAAAGAAGATGAATGAAAACAAGGAAGGAATAAAAAAAAATGAATTAAAATAAGAAAGGAGTAGAAAAGAAGATGAATAAAAATGAGGAAGAAATACAAAAATCCATGATTGCCATGGAAAATCTTCTCTTGGAGAGGCTTCCTAAAATGGATGTCAAGATTCAAGTAAATTGCAAACATAGTGAGAAGCATGTTTTTGAGAATCAATCTCATATGGGGAGTATGCTATCACAATTGGAGAGCACTAATTTTGAATTGTAGAACCATAATAATGAATTTTTAATCTGAGATCCACATCATGAGGGCTTCAAGTCAGCACTAAGGAACTACTACAATGCAAGATTAATCTTGATATGGAAACCTATAATATATATTAATTGGGTAATATCATAATGTGAGTGGTTAGCACATGTAATTCATTAAAAAATTCATCCATCATATCCAGCTATTGTAAACGAGTGAGTTTGGAGAAAAGTTATTTTTCCTCAATGTTTTGAAATCTCTTGAAAAAATTATTGTTCAAATGTTTCCTAGTTTCTTTATTGAGCCTTTGAGTGCCACCACAAAAAGCAATCGCAAGTTGGGCCATTTAGATGTAATGAAGCAACAATTTTTTTCTTCCTATTGTACATTTGGAGTAACTCAAAATAATGCTCTAGTCTGTTTATCCATCTAGTGGATTATCTATCATCATGCTCATCAAATATAGGTATATTAAACTCTAGTTTGTGAGTAATTATATTGAAGGAATGCAGGTTAGATGAATTCTTGAGCCGTGAAAGGGTGGCATGTGAATTTAGGCTAGTCAACCCTTTGTTTTCTCCTTCTCGTTCTTCTAGACTGACCTCAAGGCTATTAGTGTTGAAGCTCCAATGTTTCAACTCTTATTCTACGAATGAAAGTCTAGGGTAAAATCATACATTTCCATACTTTTCAATAATGTTTCCATAAAAAAATGTTGGATCAAGGTCTTGTAGTTCATTACTAATCTCATCCATAGAAATTTTTATTCCTTTAATGTCTACATCCCCAAGCTTGTTCGATATTTCATCAATAGAATCTTTTAAAGATTTAAGTTCATTGTTGAAATATTTGTTAGGTCATGGTTATGTAGTACTCGGATTGCTAGAAAATCTAGACAATTTCTAATAATTCTTTGTTTATATCGACATCACAAAATATAGGGAAATGATAAGTGAGTGGCATGTGTGGATGAGTGTATATGAAGAATGGTGGCGTGGACATGAAGAATATAGGGAATGGAAAATGAAACCAGTTGTACATGGTTGCATTGGATAAGAAGGGAAGAATGTTGATACAATGACCAAGAGGAATGAATTAGCAGAGAAGAGAGAGGTGGGTGCGACAAGGGCACACAAGAATGAATGGATTGAATACCAAGTTGTAGAAAATTGGTGATGCATGGATTCATGAACCTGGGGGTGGGTTTTGCGAACTCATATTGGGTTCTCGTCCCCATTAACTGAGTGTTGGAGTGGGTACTTCCCAGACACACCCATACTGACGGAGTTCTTCCCATAAAAACCTAGTACTCAATACTTGTAGCCTAGGTTTGTTTGCTTAAATTGGTTCACTGAACCCCAAAAATGGGTGCATGAAACCTGAAAATGGGTGCATGACAGGTTCTTATGTGGCGTCGAGCAAGAAAAAAATCCCTATCTTAGTAAAACATTTCAAATTTAAATGTTTGAGATCTTAAAGTCCCATCATTTTGAAAGAGGTACATGTTTTTTAAATTTCTTTGCCATGATTACTATCAAAATTCCTAACTTAATAAAATATTTCAAATCTAAAGTTGTGAGGTCTTAAACTCCCATCATTTCAAAAGTATGGGTTTTTAAATATCTTTTCCATGAATTAGTGTTGAAAATGCAACAAGAAAATCTCAACTTGACTTTGCCTTGGTCAAATTAGAGAAAATTCGAATTTCCACATCAACAAAAATCTTGGAGGTAGTTAACTAAGATGACATGGAACTTTTCACTCAGTTAATTCGAGTTGGAGGGCTTGAGTTCAGTTAAGCATGAGTGATTGCTAATTTGTAGCAATCTACTTTAGTTATATTAAGTTGTGTTCAGTTAAACTAGTTCCAACTGTTGGAGGAACTAGTGGAAGGTGAGTTGTGTAGTGTGACTTCAGTCGAACTTAGTGATCATCAAGTTAACTAATTAATCAGTCCAAAATAGCTAATGCATGCAAAGAATTTGAGCTGCCTAGTTGAGGTGGAGATTCCAAGGCAATGTAACATCAGTTGTAGACTATTCTGGAGTGTACACGTGTTGCATGCAACCTAATGATCAACTTGAGGAACTGATCAATCAATTTTGGAGAAATTCCTAAATAAAAGGGGCCTAATTGTTCAAAGAATTGCACAAGGAAATAGGGGCTCAAGTAGAGGAAGAAATTGGCTAAGTCTAGGTCAGAGCTTCTCAGTGAGCAGAGAGATAGGTTATTCACTTGCAGGGTGTGCTAAGTTGAGCAAAGCAATTGTAATACATCTCTATTCATTACATTAATGCAAGCAGGCATTGAGGTTTTTAGTAGATTGCTTTCCTATGGAAAAATACTATGTGCATGTGTGTTATTTCTCATTGCATGTTTGTAATTGATGTTATAAATTGTGAATTACTTTATGAAAAGTAGTAGAGTAGGTTTGTATCTTGTGATTTTGATGAAAACTTCATGAGCAATTGAAAATCTACATCTTAATTTCTACATGGCATCAAAGAAGGATTCACATTAGAGCAAGAATTTCAAAGTTGTTTCTTAGGATGTTTGAATTCCAATTCAATGTAGCAGGATCTATTTAGATTTGGGAAGATGAGCTTCAACGAGTTGAGGCTGGAGTATGCCTTGGAAGGCAACTCTAATTTCATCACATGGAAGTGATATTGGATGAAAATGGATTGCTAGAATACATCAATACAAATGTTGCAAGATCAGCACAAGATGATGCCAAGAACCTAGCCTAATGGAAGAAAGATGTAGTCGAGGTGAGAAGAATAATATTGGAGGGAGTATGGGACCACATTTTCACCAATATCTATGGGAAAGAAACTCTTGATGCAATGTGGCAAGCACTAACAAATATGTTTTAGAATAGAAGCGACCATAGGAAACTGTAGCTCAAGAATAAACTTCGAAATATCAAGATGAAGAAGAATGTCACTATACAACCATATCTGATTAGGTTCACACAAGTTTGTGATGATATTGCAGGAGTTGATGTTACTATTTCAGATGAATGGGAGGGAGAAAGTACCGAATTGGGAACATTTGTGGTCTAACTTGGTACAAGAGGAAATAAGGCAGAATACCAGAGATGGGACTTCATCCAAGGGCAAGGATGAAAAAAAAATTGCATTGGTTGGAAAGGGAAAAAGGGAAAATGGAAAAAATTTCAAACGAAACCAGATTTCAGCCAAGTTGCAAGAAGAAATATTTGTCCAAAATTAAATCCTTCCATTTTCATGAATTCAGGAACTATGCCACGAAGTTTCCAAAAAAAATTGCAAGCAAGAAGACCTCGGGAAGAGCAGCAGGTGAAGCCTTAACTTCACAGATAAAGCTTGAATTTATTCTTATCACATGCATGGCAAGCACAATGATGGGGAGCATGTGGTACTTGGACTCTGGTGCCTCGTTCCACATGACAGGGTATAGATATTTTTTCAGTGACCTGGAGGAGAAAGATCTCCATATGCACATCGATATGGGGGATGATGGAAGGTACAATACGGCCGAGACTGGTACAGTCACCTTTCAGAGGGAGTCAAGGTCCCCTCTCAGACTCAAAGATGTATGTTCATTCTAGGCCTAAAGAAAAATCTCATCTCTGTTGCAGTTTTGGAAGACCGTGGTTATGATGTGATCTTTAGAAAAGGAAAAGCATTCCTGAGACACATAGCGACGGGATAGGTGAAGCAAATCGGGGTTCCTGTGAAGAACCTGTATAAGCTATATGTGAAAGACTGTGTTGCATTAAGCACTAAGGCAGAGAAAGTGCAAGGGTGTGATGTCGATGAAATTTGGCACATAAGACTTGGCCATTTGCACCATGGTACCTTGAAGATTATGCAACAAATAACCACTGAAATCCTCAAAGGAGCACTTGAGAAGCAGGATGTATGCAAAGGATGAACCTTGGGGAAGTACTCAAAATACACATTCCATGATCAAGATAGCAAATCACATGCAGTCTTGGAGAGGATCCACTCTGATGTCTGTTGACCTTTCTCAACAGCCTCCACTGCTAGACATAAGTACTATGTTACATTTGTCGATGATTTCTCAAGGAAGTGTTGGGTATTAGTAGAGCAAGCTATATGGGTTAATGAAATGGTGGAGGAATATGAATCCATTGCAAAGAACAATGTTTGGGAAGTGGTCCCAATACTAGTAGATCAGTTAGTTGTGGGTTCAAGATGGATCTTCAAGGTTTAGTGTGTAGCAGACGGAAGCATAGAGAAGTATAAGGCTAGATTTGTGGCCAAGAGGTACTCTCAAGTTGATGGAATTGAATATGAGGAGACATTTGCTCCTGTAGCAAGGTACTCATCCATTAGATCAATATGTGCACTTGTTGCATAGATGGGGTGGGAGACCCATCAAATGGATGTAAAAACAACATTTATCAATAGGGTTATTGAGGAGGAGGTGTACATCGAACAACCAGAAGGCTTTGAGACATTTGATCATGAGTCTCACATGTGCAGACACAAGTGAGCGTTGTATGGTCTCAAACAAGGACCCCATGCTTGGTACACCAAGATCGACAACCATCTCATCAGTTTAGGTTTCACCAAAAGTGAAGTGGATACAAACCTCTGTCACATCTTCGAAGAAGGTAAATTGTTGATTAATGTATTATATGTTGATGGTTTGATTTTAACTCGTGATGAGTAGTTGATCATATCTTTCAAGGAGGACCTTAGAAGGGAATTTGAAATAAAGGGCATGGGTCTCATGCACTACTTCCTCAGGTTGGAAGTATGGCAAGGTGATGGGGAATTGTTTGTCTCTCAAGGCAAGTATGCAAATGAGATACTGCAAATATTCTGCATGGATAGTTGTAAACCCATGGAGACTCCTCTAATGACCAACCATAGGAAAGAGGATGCCACTCCAAGTGAAGAGGATGCAACTATTTCCTGGTACAGCAGGAAGAAAATATCTGTGGCACGTAGCTCAGTAGAAGCAGAATACATGGCTTCAAATCAAGCAACATGTCAGGTGGTTTGGATGAGAAAGATACTTGTGGGATTATTTGGTTAGATGATGGATCCAACTGTTATCTACTGTGATAATCAGAGTTGCACCAAGCTCTCTAAAAATCATGTATTTCACGATCAATCCAAGCATATAGATATCCAATATGACCCTTTATAGGACTATGTGCATAGGCAGATAATGTTGCTAGAACACATTCCGAGAGAGGAACAAGATGTAGAAATTTTGGCAAAGGCCTTATCAAGAGGCAAGTTCAAGTTCCATAAGGGAAGGAGCAGGATAGTTGATAATCCCTTTCTTGCTAAGAGGGATTGTTGAAAATGCAACAAGAAAATATTAGTTTGACTTTGCCTTGGTCAAATTAGAGAAAATTCGAATTTCCACATCAGCAAAAATCTTGGAGGTAGTTCACTAAGGTGACATGGCACTTTTCACTCAGTTATTTCGAGTTGGAGGGCTTGAGTTCAGTGAAGCACGAGTGATTGCTAATTTGTAGCAATCTAATTTAGTTATATTAAGTTGTGTTTAGTTAAACTAGTTCCAACTATTGGAGGAACTAGTGGAAGGTGAGTTGTGTATTGTGACTTCAGTCGAACTTAGTGATCATCGAGTTAACTGATCAATCGGTCCAAAATAGCTAATGCATGCAAATAATTTGACTTGCCTAGTTGAGGTGGAGATTCCAAGGCAATGTAACATCAGTTGTAGACTATTCTAGAGTGTACATGTGTTGCATGCAACCTAATGATCAACTTGAGGAATTGAGCAATCAATTTTGGAGAAATTCCTAAATAAAAGGGGCCTAATTGTTCAAAGAATTGCACAAGGAAATAGCGGCTCAAGTAGAGGAAGAAATTGGCTAAGTCTAGGTCAGAGCTTCTCAATGAGCAGAGAGATAGGTTATTCACTTGCAGGGTGTGCTAAGTTGAGCAAAGCAATTGTAATACATCTCTATTCATTATATTAATGCAAACAGGCATTGGGGTTTTTAGCAGATTGCTTTCCTAGGGAAAAATACTATGTGCATGTGTGTTATTTCTCATTGCATGTTTGTAATTGATGTTCTAAATTGTGAATTACTTTACGCAAAGTAGTAGAGTAGGTTTGTATTTTGTGATTTTGATGAAAACTTCATGAGCAATTGCAAATCTACATCATAATTTCTACAATTAGTTCCTGGATTTTATTTCTTAATGATATAATCACTAATTAGTAACGCATGTCTCTAACTCAAATGCGGCATCCTTTTACAGAAATACCATCAAGGACAAGTCGCCATAAGAAGGATATATGCATTTAAAAAAAAAAACATAGAAATACCATTAAGTACAAGTCATCTAAAGGATATATGCACTGAAAAAAATAGGTTTTTTTATCTTAAACATTTGCTAATTTCCTTGTGTTTCTCCCACTGTAAATTTCTCCACAATGTGTGTACCCATATACTATAAATGTTTCATCACACTCAAACACAACACTTTGATACTAGGTTCTTTATTTATTCGATAGTATCCATATGTGAGGAATGTGTTTTTATGGTTTAAGGTTCTTTAAATAGATATATTAATTTTATAAACTACTTTGGTTTTCTTCTAGATAAGAATTATTGTCTTCATTTCAATATGTAAATTGCAATTTCCACTTGACATCAAATTTGAAATTTCAAAGTGAATGCTCATGTGTAAATCTTTAAATGATTTATTTTTCTCAAGTGTAAATTGGAAGATTTTAAAATTCATATATATTATAATTTATAAAATATATAATATATAAAAATTATAATACACTGCGGACAAACCCATGTATCATGTTTTAAAAAAGTGATGCACCCATCCCTCCTGGCAACATAGTAGAAAATAAATCAAATAAACATGTAATTTTTTTATTCTTCAATGATGGTTAAATGAACAAGTCAATAATGTGTGTGTAATTTGCAAAGCTTCTAAGTCATATCGTTTAGTGGGGCATCTATACATTGGATTTAATTGAATTAATTGTAATATAACAACATTACATTCATTACACTCTCACCTTTGTGGGACTGAGAGGGTTGAAGATAAAAAAAACCACTTTCTCTTAGAATATCTGGCATATATTCATCATATTCAAACTATTTATCTGGCACCCAATTTCTAATTCTTCTATTCAACAAAACTATTGTGATCTTGAAACACTTATGATCTTCTCTCAGCATAGAAATTCTAAAATCTAGTCTTTTACCTTCTTAATATTGGACAAATCAATTTGACATAAGAATAAAAATTAATCATCAAATTAAATTTATTTATTTATTTAAATTAAATATTTCTGAATATATAATATAAAAGCAAAGAGAGTAAAAACCATTATTCTGATCCTATATAAATCAATAAATAAATTAAAGACTATTATTCTGATCGTGTCGAAAATAAATGCTTGCTTTACTTAAAGGAAAGATAAATGCTTAGCTTCATTGAAAAGAAAGATCAAAGATAAATACTTAAAACTAGAGGGAAAAAATTGAAGTGAATAACTTCAATGAAATGAAAAATAAAAGATAAATCTATCTCTGATCTTCCTCTTCATTCAAGTTAAGCATAAAAATAAATGCTTGCTTTACTTAAAGGAAAGATAAATGCTTAGCTTCATTGAAAAGAAAGATCAAAGATAAATACTTAAAACTAGATGGAAAAAATTGAAGTGAATAACTTCAATGAAATGAAAAATAAAAGATAAATCTATCTCTGATCTTCCTCTTCATTCAAGTTAAGCATAAAAATAAATGCTTACTTTTACTTAAAGGAAAGATAAATGCTTAGCTTCATTGAAAAGAAAGATCAAAGATAAATACTTAAAATTAGATGGAAAAAAATGAAGCGAAATAACTTCAATGAAATGAAAAATAAAAGATAAATCTATCTCTCATCTTCCTCTTCATTCAAGTTAAGCATTTAGTTGTGTTGAAATCAGAATAATGGTTAAAGAAAATTTGTGCAGTACGAGATAATTGTTAAAGAAAATTTGTGACAGTACGAGGTAAGAAGGCGGCGCTAACGAGATAATTGTTAAAAGAAAATTTGTGCAGTGGGAGGAAGCTGACGCTGCATCAATAATTGATGACGTTGGCAGCCAGGATTCTTTCAACTTTCACAGACTCCATTCTCACGTCTGCTGCTGTCACGCTTCGTTTCAGTTTTCCTGTGGCTGTCACTTTCCATCCTGCGAGTTGCTGCTGCTGCTGCTGAGTTCGGCTCTGCGTGCTCAGGTTTTTATTTTC
>APFE030214851.1:18543-42619 GCA_000404065.3 Pinus taeda
ACATAGACGAGTTAAATTTAAATCCAATGCATTGCATTATACCCTCTTGCTCGAACCCTTTTGAATTGGTTTGCTGTGATCCTGAGATAGAAGATCTGAAAAAGGTTGCATATCTGAAATCTGGTGAGTTGCTTGTTTTTCTTCACGACAAAGAACATAATAGGTTGGACTTGTACATGTCCCCCAAAATTGGACAATTTCTACATGGGAGAAATCTTCTTCACTCATTTAAAAGGGGTTTTGATTTGGTAGCTTTTGATGAACGGACCAGATTCCTGGCTTTATATTATGCACAGGGTTCCAAGGTTGTCATATACAAGTTTGATGAATCATTCCGGAATATAGATTGGACAGGCGTTGAAATCATGCTCAGCTTGTTTTCTGGAAGCACAAATATAAAATGGATGCAGTGTGTTCCCGGGAAAGCTGAATTGGTTTTAGTTGACGACACAAACAGGCTGAGAGTGGCAGAACTCCATCACCGGCCATTGATGAAGCCTAAGAGTATGACACTCTCATCAGACTTTTTAAATGCTTTCATTTCAGGGGATGGCTCCTTTCTCTTCGTTTTCCACACAACTGCAAAGTTTTCAGATCAAAAAGAAGAGTGTGTCTCATCTTCTGCTCAAGGAGCTGCACAAGAAAACAAGCCCACGTCGGAATTTGAGCTGAAAGTTTACATGTTAGGCGATGCCATGTCTTTCTTGAAGAACATTTCATTGAATATAAATGTTGAAGATGTTCGTGATTTACAGGTGAAGCTTGTATATTATGGTTCTCAGATTCACCTTGTTGTATACTCTGATGTTGTACCAAGCTTTTCTTCTAAAATATTGAATCTAGTCACAGCGACAGAAGCTTTGGAGTTTGAAGAATTAGGAAAACAAAAATCTGCCTCAGAAAGGGATCATAAGAATGCCATGGACCGGGACTCTCAGAATACTAGTAGTGCTACCTTAGACTACATCTATCACATTTTTGATAAATTTGCAGTTGATCCCGCGCTATTTAGAGGGAGTATCAGGGATCTCAACTTCCATGTTTTGCTCAAGTCAAGAGACACCACCTTTGGAAAAGACAGAGGGCAAGGGAAATATGAAGAATACTTGAAGAATGTTATTGGGCGGTTAAAGCAAGAAAAAGGAAAGGACTTTTCAAATCTCAGGATTCAATTCAAAGTTCAAATGTCTGAAAGTTGTGACTCAAACACTCTACATCTCTCATTCCCTCACTATCTAAAAAAGCCTTTGGGAAACTGGGTCCGCCAACTTATATGTCTTGTACCCGTCCAAATAACTCGTGCTGAAAACAATGGATTACAGCCCTTGCTTGATGGGCTTCAAATACCTCCATACCTCACTTATGCAGATAGCATATCACTGGCAACTCTGTTGCGCTTCGGGTTGTATGATGCTGTCCTGAGTCAGTGGGATGGTAAAATCAAGGTTGTCTCGTCAATGGGCAAACAGAGTAGTGGTAAATCATTCTTATTAAACCATTTATCTGGCTCGCTTTTCGATGTAGCTGGGGGGAGATGCACTGATGGAGTGTGGATGACAGTTCGAATGGACTCAGAGTGCCTCTATGTATTGATGGACTTCGAGGGATTAGGCAGTTTTGAGAGAACAGAGCAAGAAGATATGTTACTCTCAGTCCTAAATGCTGCCTTGAGTAATTTAACAATATTCAACAAGAAGGTTTGTTTTTAGAACTGTCTTATGCGTTTGCTTTTACTGGTTTACCATTTGATTTTCTCATATTAAATAGTGGCCTTAGCTTTCTTCTTTCTGTTACTGTAGCCACACAAAGATTAATTACCAATTGTGATACTTTCTTCTTATTCAGGATTTTCATCTTGTCAAGGAGACGGAAGTTATCTTTCAGCGATTCCAAAGTGGGGTAAGTTTGGTGAAGGAAGATAAAAAACTATTCAAAGGAGTGTTCTACATAGCTATCAAGGATGTTGATGGCTCTGATGTAGAGGAATTAAAAAATGAATTCCGTCAGAAACTTCTCCAAATTTGTCAAAGATCTCGTGAAAACTTTCTTACCAAGATGTATGGAGGAGTGGTTGAACTTGCTGCAATGGCTCCTTTTACTCGAAGAGAATATCATCAAGAAAGCCTATTTGATATTGCTTCGACTGTAGAAGAGTTGGGACATAGTTATGAGAGTGGCCGTGCCTTCTTGACAGATTTGAAGCTTGTCATGTCCCAGATGGCAGTGAAGGATTGGACCTCTGTAGATATGAAACGTGTTGCCATGAAGGTGGATATCCTTCGTGAGAACTTGGTTTCTGCTGTTAAGGCAGGATGTATTTCTGTGGCAGGAGCCAAAAAGATGCTCACGAATTTTGACTCTCAGGAAGAGGTAAGTGATGCTCCACTAGTACTTCGGGATCTCTCCATTGATTTGCAAGATACTGGCCTCGAGCTTGCGCCTCTAGATGAATCTACGTCAAAAGATCGGATTTTGAGTCATCTTAGATCAATACTAGATGGAGTCTCGGATAGAAGAGGCAAAAGTGGTGATTTATGGCACTCTACGTTTCAAGACTTCATAGAGGCTTTGGCTGATAGACGGTGTGATCGAGTTCAAAGGTGGCTTCGTTGCAGCACCGCAGAATTTTCTGGGAATGATGATGTGCAAAAGTTGCAACTGGAGGCAGATCTAGCTCTTGCAGAATTGAAACAGGGACTCTCTGTATGTGGTTGCAAATGTTCTGTTTGCTTTTGGCGATGTGTTTTAGAGAAAGGTCATTCCTCTGATCACTCTTGTAAGGGTAACCATGTTTGCGCTGAGAAGTGCACGTATTGTTCTCTCGAATTACACCAAGACCAGGAAAATGAAGTGGAGGAATGTAAGCATTTGGCAGGCCATGAAGGGAATCATGATTGCAAAATGAAAAATCATACATGTGCCGAGATATGTTCTTTATTTGACAAATCATCCAATTGCAGCAAATCTTGTTGCTTGACAGTCGGACATGAAGGTACTCATAAGTGCAATTCATCACAACATTTGTGTAACATGAAATGTTCCCTTGAGAGCTGCAAAAATCCCTGTGTCATACAGATTGAGCTTGGGGACCATGATAAACATGCCTGTCATGAAAGGTTTTGTCCCAAAAATTGCATCATGTGTCCTAGAAGCTGTGGTTACAAAGATCACTTCCATGAATTGACAAGTGATGAACATCTCTGTGGTGAGAAGCATGGTTGTCCTAAGGAATGTGAAGCCGATGGAATTTGTGAAATTCTCACTGAACTTGTGCGACATACACGCTCATTTCAGGGCAGAAGAGGTTCCTTTGAGTACATACATTTATCTGAACAAAATGGTAAGAAAAAGAATTGTTGCATTGACATTCCACCTTTTAAAACATCCCATGATGGTGTGCATCTTCACACCCAAAATCCAGATGCTGTGCATCACTGTAACGCTAGATGTCAAGCTTGCGGGTATTTTTGTCCAAAACCTATTGATCATACTGGTTTGCATAATACTGTTCATGGGAACACGAGGAATGTCAATTTTGCATCAGACCACGAAGAATTCGATATCCAGGGTAGAAAGTATGCTTGGGGGGAATCTAGTGTGGCAGAAATGTGTAACCTGCATTGTAAAGCACAAGGTCGGGGTCACATTCATTTGATTCCTTGTCCCATGAACGATGGTTTGCCTTGCACAAGTCATATCTATGATGGCTCTCGGCATGAGACAAGAAAATATGGCCCAGATGTGGATGTCCCAAAAGATGAACTTACCCATGAGACTTACTGGATGCAAATGCGGTTTGAAGATCCCTGTCCTGAAGAAGATCAGAAAGAGTTTGCTCTATGCAATCATCTCTGCAGGTCAGAGGAGCATAAAGACAACGATGGTAGTTCCACAAAATCTTATTGCGCAGAGAAATTATGGCATGCCCCTGTACAAAAAACTTCAACGCCATCCTCTGGAGGCCACATAACTGCAGATGGTCACCGTTTTCTCTGTGACCATTTGAAGAATGTACAGCATCACGTGGTTTTTGTTATTGACAGGTCTGGTTCAATGTCTGATATAAGACCAAACTTGGCCAAATGTATTCCTCGTCACAATTGTAGGTTGGGCTGTGTGTATGAGTCTATTGATAGATTCATTAAGACTCGGCTTAGAACCTCTAGCGATGATTCTGTATCTGTGGTTCTTTTTGATGATACAGCAACTCTTGCCCTAGAAAGGCAAGAGATGAAAGAAGATATAGTGGATGGTCTTCTTCAATATGATGCATGGGGGGCAACTAGTTATTCTTCTGGTTTGACAATGGCAGAGGAGGTAATTTGTCGGGGTTCGAATGATCCTAATGTGGAGAAGAAGAAACCAATAATTATTTTCTTGAGCGATGGTGGAAACAATGATGGACAAGATCCTCTTTTTTTTGTGAATAAATTGAAGAAGACAGAGCCAAAGTTGATATTGCATACAATCATGTATGGAACGGATCCTGCAGCTTTTATCTTGGAGAAAATGGCAGAAATTGGGAATGGCACATTCCAGCTCAGTCTTGATGAACTGCAATTAGCACGAAGCTTTGAGAATTTAGCGATTAGTCTGGAGCCTAACGTCGTATCTGTAATCCCGGCTTCGAGATCAAATCCATAGACTTAAAGGTTTAGTATAATTTACTGCAATTCTAGGATCTATTTTATTCAAGTATCTGCAGAGGCCTTTATGAGGACTTAAAGCAGCTAACATTTGCATTTCAGCTGTCGTAGTTTCCACTCTTTTATTAGATTTGTTAACCCAGCTCTACTTCTCAGTGGCAGCTAGTTCATTATCGTATGCAGCGCGATGAGCAGAAGCCAGACGGAATGCTTTCTATTTTGAATATGCGTGGATGGTAATGATATCCTTTCTAGTTTTGCACATATTAAGAGTACACGAAAGATTGCCCCATATATGCATTGCTTCTGCAGGTCTGTAACCTGCACTCTGCTAGTATTGTGTCATATCTTGCACATTGCCAATACTGACGTCTCATATATCAATTCATTTCACTAATCCTTGCACTTAAAGTGCAGATATTCTCAACAAGTACCTCTACAGGTCTACTACTCAGAGGATGGTGCATTCATGAGATGATAGTTGGGAAGAGATTTGCATGGTAATTAGTACAAATTCCTTCCTATATCTTTTATTTCCACCTCTTCCTTCTACATGTGTGCCTTACTAAATACTTGCATATCAAAAGCTGATTATCCCAACACTAACCACTGATCACTGTTAACATCATCTACTGGTACACATGTAGCAGTAGAACAAAACAAAGAAGACATTACTCAAAGTTGATATAATTTTATTAGTTCAAGAGCTGCAGGGTATGTTGCCTGTCAATATGCAGCTAAGAGGCTTCCAGAAATTAATGCATTAAAAACACACATTACCGTTAGTATTTGCATGATATTGTCCAGAATATAATGTGCAGAATCAAACATTAATGTGTAGCATGTGAGATACGCATGACAGGTGAGGTATATATTCCTTAGGTTACTACTAAATGATCTTTGTGCTGTGGGCTTAATGGATCTCACACTATGAAATTGAAAGCAAATACCTAGATGGTGACCTTATTTGGCCAAACCTTCTGCATCCAATGATCAAGCTATTTTTTTGTAAACTTAGAAGTCTGGATGCAAATCAACGGCTAATTATCCCAACACTAACCATTGATCACTGTTAACATCATCTGTTGGTACACCTGTAGAACAAACGATGAACACTAAAGCTGATATAACTTGATTAGTTCTGGAGCTGCACGGCATGTTGCCTGCCAATATGCAGGTAAAGAGGTTTCCAGAAATTAATGCATTAAAAAAACACACATTACCATTAGTACCATCTTCTGTTGGAGGTTAAAAGGGTTTGTCAATATCTGCATGATATTGTCAAGAATGTATATGTGCCAACTTGAGTGTTATTGTGCAGCAGCATGTGAGATAAACTTGTCAAGTATATATTCCTGAAGTTCTAATAAAGTATCTTTGTGCCATAGGCTTAATAGCCCGAGCATCTCGTGCCATGAAATTGAAAGCAATTATTGAGATGTTGACCTTTTGCATGTTAAGATTGAGTTACTTTTTGTGGAGTGAGAAATCTGTTTTTTTTCAAGACTCCAGCCCAACTCAGATTTTCAATAAACAAATGGCTTTCATGTCTAAAAAGTGTGAGCTGAATAGTGTGTATTTTATTTTGCAGGACGATAAATTTTTTTTAAGAGAGTTTTGTGACATTATTGGGTGAGTTTATGCTTTTATGTTTTGCTACATCTTGGTACATTGGTTTGATGGATATTATTGCTTATGTTGATGCAGGTATTTATAAAGTTTCAAAATGTTTGTCAAGAATACTAGAGCTCATATTTAGTATTGATATGTATGGTAAACTGCCATATACAAGAGAAATCGGGGTTATGACTCTCTATTTATTCTTTTTTAAGCTCATAAAGGAATCTTGCACTACTTTTATTTGTAGGGTGAAATTTTTAGACCACTGGCTTTTGGCGTTGCTGATGAAAGAAATGTTAATATTGAATAACTTGGGAGTTCTGCTTGAGCACATTGGACAATTTACAATGTTTAATGGCTTGTTTCTTAGATGTTTTTCTTTACTATTAGCATTTTTTCTATTTTAAAATTATATGTAGAATGTGAAACTCAGAAATCTAATTCTCAATCGTGATTATTTTGATACAATCAGATGGATGAAAGATGATGAACAAAATAAAAGGTCAGATCCATCTTTGTTTAAAAATCAAAATTACTTATAGCATTAAGTGAAACTAACAAATCCAATTCTTAATTTTGATTATGTAAATACAATAGAATG
This sequence comes from Pinus taeda, assembly GCA_000404065.3. NCBI lineage: Eukaryota > Viridiplantae > Streptophyta > Pinopsida > Pinales > Pinaceae > Pinus > Pinus taeda. The sequence goes on from APFE030214851.1 coordinate 25,411, forward strand.
GATGAAATATGATGAAAAAATAAATATTCAGAGCCAGCATTATTTAAAAACCAAATTAAACCTTTTTGAGGGAGGTATGATCTCAAGAATTGTCATAACAAAAATTTACTTTGAAATAAAAGCATAACAGACAATTGATGGTTAAGTTGTTCTTGGCATAATTATCTCTTCTTCATGCATGGTCCATGACATAGGAACTATGTGTTTGTTCAATAAATTAAGTGACTTTGTAATGTTTGTTCTTTCAAATATCTTATTTTATGATTCTTTCTTTTTCCTTGTGTGGCTCACAAAATAAAAACTAGGCGATTATTGAATGAAAGAAGTGACATTGTACTTTTTCTTCCTTCAAATATGTTTTTTTTTGGGTAAACTAAGGGTTTTATATTAATCAAAATCAACTTTATATGGATTTGAAAAGATTACCATAGTGACCATAGAGGATGCTACTCTCCTCGGCATACTACATACTTCGATTAGACCAACAAAGTCTCAAATCCCACTAAAACCAAAGGTTGATAACCCAAACTACAATAGATCCAAAGCCAGAACTGGCCAGCAACATTTCCCAACCAATCCGCACAAAGATCCTAGACATATTTTCAAAAAACCATCAATGCTAGCGGTCTATAAAACATAGATAAACTTTCCAAAATACATACAACCAAGTCCATTTTTCACGACCCATTCACAAAATAACATAACAAGAGAAACAACCACGGCTTAAGCGCTTCAACTGGCCATAGACCATACAACAAAAGAAACATAACAGATGACACATGCCTAGTAGGTTGGGCCTGGAACCACCACGCATATTGCCATGCAATGAGGAGGCCAAGAGAGATGCCAAGCACCCATCCTTATGAACCCGAAGCCTTCCTAAAAAGGCCATCGAACTACACCTATCCCCACTGATCTTTCTAATCATTATCAGAAGAAGAAACATTTTTTGGTGCCCTCTCACTAGAACCAATAGGATTCATCAGGTCTCCCCCATCTGATTCACACGCTATGTGACTTTCTACATGAGCCAAATGAGAGTTGATTCAATCCAAAAAAAACCACTAGTTCCTGAGCATTCTCTTGACATCATCCAAGGATACAAAAATATTCTACTTCTCCACTTGTTTGTCCCTCAAGACCAGGCATAATAGGGTCTTCATTTGCTAATGAAGAGACATGGAATTTAGGTATTGTTGCTTCCTACCCCTAGTGTAACTAGGGTTAGGAACTCAAGCTAACATGTCTTCCATGAGCTCCAAACCTGAGAGGGAATGTCTTTCGACCGCTACTTGTGTCTTAAGATTATGAATTTCTTTGTGCTTTTCTGGTGGAACAACGTTAAAAAAGGTGGCAACCGAGTCATTGGAAAAAGGCTTAGCACCACGTTTCCCTTGCTGGAATCGACCACCACCCCTCTGCCTACTCCTCCCCCTCTGCCTCGACAACATAGCTGAATTGGGGGTGAACCTCCAACAACTTCTATGAGTTCCTCTACTTGTAAAAGAACACAAGAATGGAAGAGACCCAACATCAAAAAGACCAAGAAACCAAGAAACTAAATCATCACAAAAGCTCTAGAAGTTTGACCCAAACTCCAAAAATAACCCAACAATTGATACAAAAGGAGCAGCAACCTCCTCTACAAACTTATTACCATTGACTACAAACTTATCACCATTGATCATTGAACCCAAACACACCATTGAGAGGACCAAAGGACTACAAAACCGAGACAAACACAACCAACCACCAAATTCTACTGACCAAAGCTTATCCAACCTAAGACCACACCAAACCCTATAAAGCCCTCGTAATTCACTTTAACCTAGACTCATATTCCCTAGCTTGTGCCTTGAGTGAGGACCACAACCCAAAACCTAAGAACAAATTGACACGAAAGCCCGAATTAATGCTACTAACTAGGCTTGGGAAAGACATAGAGCTTCATACCCTAATACTTCGAGCTCAGACACGACTGACGACCAAAAGAAATAGACCAAGAATAATAGATATAGAACCAAAGAATTCGCTCCACATAAAAGAATGAACACCTCCAATGGCCCTTCTAGAGAGCATTCCTTGAGTGGCCAAGCACATGGCCAGACGTCTAGGAAACCCAACACATTTAATCCAAACTTACGCAGGCATCTACACTCACCTCCCATGCTAAATATTATCCACTACATGATGGGCCTAACACATTCCAACTTTTCCAGGAAGCAAAAAAAAGAGGCCAAGGACCTTCCCTCGACTCCTCTCTGTTTACCACAAGTTGTCACCCCGTCCATCCAAACTATTTAATAGAATCACACCACCAGCTATTAGATTGCATTCGAAGGCAAGTTGTGTCTTGCCCCCATTTAATGCTCAGTCTGAACTATGGGGTGGTAGGTGCAACCTCTAAGAGCCTCATTAAATCCATATTAACACCCCCATTAGGGATGTTCCTTCAAATATGTTATTTTGTTGGTATAAAACTATAAAACTATATATATAGCAAATTATCTTGACTTCTTTTGGACAAAGCATAATTTGGGAATTTACCAAAGCCCAAATCAAGCCTAAAATTGTGAAGAAATGAGATGAATACCTAAAAAGGTTGAAACCATTATATATTTATCCTATCCAACTTTCCTTTTACCAAGGAAATCCTCGTCCTACTTCCAAACCTATAATTATTGGTAAAATATTCAAAATATGAAGAAATAATGGGATTTTGTGTGTTCAACAAAGAAATCACTTTTAGTGTCTATCAATTAGAGTCCATAATAGAGATAAAAGAAATAGTCCCATTTTAATTTCCAATGCATACAAGAGCTAGCTTTTATGACCGATTCACCACTTTGATTCAAGTCTAGCCTTGAAATCTCTTGCCATAATTGGAAACTGTCTACCAAATTGCGGTTTCATATGTGATTGTGCTTTTGTGAAAGAGACAAGAAATCACTCAAAGGCTTGTTCTTTGTGGCCCCTTACACCAACCCATCACTTTCAAGTTCAACATCTGCTCTGACCTTAGGTTTCCCACCAAACAAGAACATAATTATAGGAAGAGTCAGTGGGATTCTTTTTCAGAGAAGGTTTAGGGTATATTGGGAAATAGTTTCAAGGCTAGCCTTTTCCTTGCACATCTTGGAAAATACTCTGTTGAAGGTGATTCTGCGGAGTCAAAGGAGGGAATGTTTGTTAAGTGCTACACTTACTAAGTGTACCAGGTCCAATTGTGGCTTTGTCTCTAACAACCTCTATATAATTAGGCAATGCACTCTATTTGGTCTATGTTTAATTCATAAATTTGAATTCCCCTCGTGTTTCAACATGCTTTTCCTTAGATTAGTTATATGGGCTCTCTTTCTCAATTCACAGGGTTGGTTAGCGGCACTCTAGTGTTTGGTTTCCATAAAAAAAGATGTTTCACGGGAATCTCTTTAAACCTAAAGGCCCGAAATTGAAGGTGATATGATTTTCGGCAAATATTGAAGGCATCTGCATTGCCTCCATTAGATGATTGAATTGTAGTAGGTCGAGTGATGAAATAGAGATCAATTATATGGTTGTATTCAATCTTCATTTTAATAAATGTTTATTATGTGGTATGTTTTTGCATAAATTTTTTCTATGAAAGTAGGTGGACAAGGTTGGATGTTTAATATTGAATAAATGAGCATTATGAATTTCAAGTTGTTTAATTGGACAAATAAATATGAAAAATTTGACCATTTTCCATTCATCTTCAATTTTCACTGTTGGGTTTCTCTATTACATATCTTTTGCTCAAAACCTTCATCAAGACACAAATGTCCATTCTCAGTTATAACTATATCAAGAGGGCTAGGGAATTGACATATATTGATACTTTCATTTGTTTAGCTTGTATTGTTGAAAAAATGGATAGAATTGTCAAGTTATTATAGTTGTTATACACTCTAATAGAGTCTACTATTAATGGTACAATCAAAATCAACATATTCACTCTCATAGATGTTCAAATCTCTAATAGGATGCACAAGAGAAGATTAAGTTTCTCTAGCTTGAGTCACAATCACAACAAGATGATCTACAAAAAAAGAATCAACATTCTCAACTAGTGTACATAATAACTCCATTTTTGAGGTTGAGGTAGATTCCCATCAACATCAAGCACTTGCTCAGATCATTGAGGCCACTTCAAGAGAAAATTTACATGAAGATGCAGAGGTTCAACTTTCACTTCTCAAGCCCATCATTACACCTTGGAAGAACTTAATAGCAGCAAGAAAAAAACCAATCTTGGATATGAAGAGGATGTTTCTTTTCACATTCTAAATTGTTTTAAACCAATCTAGTTTTAGTGTTGGATTTCTTCAGGATAGTTTGCCTTCACCTTCTCCACATCTTGCTCCTTTTCCACAATCAATTTAGATTCGTAGATCCCAACACTATGATCAATTTTCCCATGTGAAAGATCAATGTTTTGATCTTCACCATTGAGAGCATCGCAAAAAACATACTCATCATTCTAGCAAATGTTCTAGGCATAAGGCTCCTACATGAGTGAAGATTCACCTTGGATGGATTGCTTCTTGGCCATGGTCTTCAACAACCAAGAACATATATCATTCATACCTTAGAGCTCTTTGTCAAGTATTGAAATGTCTTGCAATTGACCCAAGTGGATATTGGTGGCCATCCACCTACTCTAGTGGCTCAACGCATAGTTGTCAATCTTGGTAGTTTTTATATAGTTTTTCGGATCTTAAACTTTGGGTTTTTTTTTAGGCTTTAAATGATGTCTTTTGATTTGGCAAAGACCCAAGCTATAGTCATATGCAGAGCTTGGGTTGGTCGAAATGCGTAATTCTTGGCTAGACCTTTCCAACGGTCTATTGACCATACAAAAATAATATTGTTAAATAATGAATCCATATAGGTGAGGATAGTTTTAAATAGAGGAGGAATGACATATTATAGAGTTTTATGAACCCAACGTTTCGGACTACCAAGTGAGTCCATCATTAGGAGATGCGACAATAGATATTCTAGAGATATTCATGATGTATCCATGAGCTATATTTTAAGTTATATATATATATATATATATATAGTTATGAAGGAGTTAATCTAATATAATTAGTATGGTCAATCTCCACTGTTGTTAATATCAGATTTATTTATTATTATATTTTTTTTTATTTAATTAATTTGTATTAAATTAATAATTTGTAATTAATCAATTAGTTTGTTTAATTAATTAATTAATTAATTTAATTAATTAATTTGTGAAATTAATTAATAATTTGTTTTAATCAATTCCCTAATTAACTAATTAATTTGTTTGAGTAATTAATTAATTACACAAAATAACCAATTAATTTGTTTAACTAATTTGTTTAATTAATTAACTAGCTTGTTTAATTGATTCCCTATGATTTTGTATATGATTCCTATTGTTTATTTCTAACTGTTTACTATGAGTTACAAGGACTAATATGTTTATTTTAATACACGTGTTACCATGCTATTATAATTAATAAGTTATGATTTTAATTTATTTTAATATTATCCAATGGTTAGTTATGAAATAACCCATTATTTGATTTATATGTTTAATTAATCAATTATTTGTTTAATTAATTAATTAATTTGTTTTAATCAATGCCCTCATTAATTATCTAATTAATTAACTAATATGTTTGTGTAATAAATTAATTGAACAAATTAACTAATTAATTTGTTTAACTAATTAATTACTTAATTTATTAATTAATTTGTTTACTTAATTAACTAACTTGTTTAATTAATTCCTTATAATTTTCTATATGATTCCTATTGTTTATTTTCTAACTGTTTTAATATGAGTTAATACCACTATATGTTTAATTTAAATACATGTGTTACCATGCTGTTATAATTAATAAGTTATGATTTTAATTTATTTTAATATTATCTAATGATTAGTTATGAAATAACCAATTATTCGATTTATATGATTATTTATGTTTTTGTTTTATTGTTTGAGGAGGATGTTATATAATGTTTTCTTGTTGAGTTGATTTATATTTTATTAATCTTTTAATGATAGATGAGGGATTAAATTATTAAAAAGGATATGAGTTAATTATTGGTTCTTTAAGATCTCAAGTAAAGGTTTATAGGTGTTGCTTAGTTTTAATCCATCATCTCGGTTCAAGTTGTTCTTCCTTTTTTCTATTTCAATGGCTTCTTTGATTTTCCTTTTAAGATAGTGGTCTTCTTTTCTAACTAGTTTGGCTTCTTCCATGCAGATGTAATGAGAGGAGGAGTGAACATGTTCTGCTAAGGCCGATTTTGAGGTCCTTTCCCTTCTTAAGTCAGCAGTGTATTCTTTAATTCTAATGTTAAGAGACCTACCTGTTTCACCTATGTATTCTTTAATTAAACAATTAATTAATTAATGTAAGTAAACAAATTAATTAAATAAACAAATTAAATAAAAATAAATAAATAAATCTGAATATTAACAAACTAAGTGGTGATTGGCCAACCTAATTTCTTAGATTAACTCCTTCATAACCTATATATATAACTTAAAATATAGCTCAGGGATACATCATGAATATCTCTAGAATATCTATTGTCGCATCCCCTGATGATGGACTCACTTGGTAGTCCGAAACGTTGGGTTCATAAAACTCTATAACAGTTCATTCCTCCTCTATTTAAAAATAATATTGTATGGAAAGTTATGAACCTAGGAAGATGTACCAACTAACTCTAATGGGGCCCATAATCCTTTTGGAGTTTCATCTCCTAGGGTTAGGATTTTGTATTTTTAGGGTTTACTCATTACTTTTGATGTTAAAAATGGCCTTTTAGCCTGATTTTAACTCACTCTAGTGAATGCTCATAGCCATCACATCTCTTCTCAGAGATAAGCTACCACCATTGAGCTAGTTTGTTTCATTCTATATTTTCACAGTTTCAACACCTTCCATTTATTAACAGAAGTCAAGTTTCTTTGTGTATCTATGTTTTGGTTATAAATTTATATTTCATTTCATTCCCCTCATAAATATGGATCAACAATATAGATATATTCATCTTCTAACCTTGTATCTAATAGGGAGGAAATGATGGTTAGCTACTAGATTCATTAAGTAAGCATGAACCACAACTTGAACTAGAGCCATCTGCCACAACATATAGCTAGTGTTACCTAGAGTTAGATTCTGAGTTGTATCCAGAGACAGATTCATGTTCCATGGGCATGACTTGGTTGGTGGTTAGCCTTAAAGCACCACCAAAAAAATATTTCAATTTTTGTTACTCACTCACTTCATCATTTTTTGGCCATATTTAAAACATCATCAGGTAGCACTTTCACTTTGCAAGCAACTTCAATTTCTATCCAGATTCGAAATTTTCTAAGAACTGCTTCGAGCTTAGTTCCAGAGTTGGTGGTCAACCTTAAACCACCACTTGTGACAACTCTTTTTGCTACCCCTCTTGTAAATGCCACTGTGTATATTGAATTCGTGTAAATAATTTGGAAATACAAATAATGAATGGGCTAGAGGAGTGGACACAGATTCAAAAACTAAGAAGGAGAGGTTGCTAAGAAAGTGATTAATCCATGCTACTTCATTTATGCATTCTACCTATTGCATGACCAAATTAAATGGTTTACACAATAGATAGGGAGGTTGATTATGGGCCACCTGACAAAAAGGATGAACCCCATACTACCTTTGTTCTCGTGGGATGTGTTGGTGAAGTCAACACGCAAGGGATAGGACAAAGGTTCGTCAATTAGAGAAATCGACGAAGATGGCTAGAGGAAGAAGTGGAAAAATGTAGAACCAAATTCAGTAGAGCTTGAGTGCGAGAGTATAGTGTGGTATGAGACACATAGAGAAGCCCTGAACGTGAAGAGAAACGAATGCGACAGTTCTTGAGGGAGCATGAATATAAGAGAAGAGAAGAGAATATAGGTCGAGGATCCCTTTATTTTCTGGTGTATGACTAGTGTTGTGTATCAATTTTGTGATGTGCTAGTGAAGATTCAATGGAGAAAGTGACTCACTGGTGCTAGCTGTCTCAACTGATAAACCTCTAAGTGCTTATCTTGGGGATGATAAAATACTTAAATCTTTATGAATGCACAAATAAACGACTGCAATGCTTTTCAGATAGTTTATAAACCACTTAGCAAGTTGAGACATTATGGTGCTTTCTATGGGAGGAAGTTGATAAACCACCTGGACAGTGTGCTCTGGATTCCTATAGTGCTTGACTTGAAACTATAGTTGATAAATCACCTTTAGAGTGAGATCATACTCTTGGACCCATCATGCCTTCGTTGTGCATAGAGTGAATCCCTATCATATATTTCTGAGAGACAACAAAGTCATTTGTGGTGCTTATTGGTGGAGGTAGTTGCTCAACCACCTAGAAAGCGCACTATCACTTATTTGGTTGACTTGTATTAGTGTGAAATTCCTTTGAGAACTTAACTCCTTAGACCCTGAATCTAGTTAGGGGGTGGTCAACTACAGGAAATATTATAGTGTAACTAGCCTATGGTTGGGTGGAGAGTTGAAGTCTCTCCCTTAGTTTCTAATCTTTCAAGTTAATCAAATATGTGTATTTTCTTATATATATGTTGCACTATGAATGATGAATAATGTATTATATTTGTTATGATAGTGTATGTATAAACACTACTAATGGCGAAATGTGATATTCTTGCTTCTCTATGCTAAGATGTTTTATGTACATATGTTCTCATGGTTATGAGGGGCTTGGAGGCCTTTGTGTTTGCTAATATTATGATGAGTTACAAAGCTAATTGCATGGTTGTGTATGATTACTGGAGGTGATAAGCTAGTAGTTTACAATCTGTGGCTTCCATTGTCTGATATCTGATAGGAACTGTGCACAGAAAGAAGGGTTAGCAGACTTGTAGAAGTTACACATTGAAAGTTGAGAGTACACTAGTCTCTCTTGTGCATAAGATCACAATTGTGTGGTGTCTCTGATACAATACGACTAAAAGCCACAGAGCAAGTGTAATCATAGCCTATTATATCATGCATTGAGTTTTGTCCAAGCATATCATTGTTGATGAATAGGTGTATAAATGAGTATGAGAAATTGTTGATATATGAGACAAAAGTAATGGGATAAGGCTTAACACATCAATTACCCTATAATTTGATTTTTGGGTCAAGTTTCATGCTATTGCAAGTTCTTATATGGCACTGAGATTGAGCCTCCCATCATAGAAACATGAGAAAAAATCTTGCAGAGGTTGACCGAATAGAGAATATTGGTGTTGGAGCAATATTTTGTTTGAAACAACTCTTCTACAAACAATGTGTTATCCTTTCTCTACAAGCAAGATTTATGATATCCTTTGTTGAGTTCTTATTAAATAAAGTGTAACTATTGGTTTACGGTTTGGTTGTATATTGGCAATACTAGTATGTCACAGGTTCTTCAAGATTAGTAATGTGTTGCATCTATGAGTACGATTGGTTTGGAATAATCGATGTGTTGCTCTTCATTAGTGCTAATTCATTGAGTGGATTCTTGATCATTGAAGCATAATATGTGAGACAAAATTCCAGGACCTGACATAATTGGCAGAGCTAAGGACTTGTATTATAGGTATGCCAGATAAGCTAGGGCATGATATTATTGGGCATTGTTGAGGATTGCAGAGATAGAACTAGGGTTTTATTGAAGTAACTTATGCAGTGCTTAGGATTCGTTGTGATAAGTAGTGTTTTTGCAAATTGGTTATCTTTTGTTGGAACTAAAAAAAATGCAGGACAATTATATGTGACAGAGGGAATGCAAAATGGTGATTCTCTAGTAGAGGGATTGATTAGGGTTGTGTTGTGTGCCCTTGTTATTGCTTGAGTTTGATTAGATGTGTTGATTTGACTATATGAGTAAACTATTGGGAGGAATGATTAGATTGACTTAAAAAAACAAAATATAAGTGCTAGAGTTTGTAGTGCATATAATTTTCTTATTGAACAAGGATTATACCGTTGAATGCTTTAATGTGTTGATATGATTGAGTAGAGTTATTTTTGAGTTGGCTTTTGATAAAATTGTTGAGGAAGTGCCAAGGTTATCAATATCTTTTAACATGCTTGTTGAACCAGGGTTATATTACAGTTATATATTTGATGACAAGTTGATGAGAGTTTTATATTCATATACATATTGAACAAAAGCATATATGAGTGTTAAGAAGAGATTGTTTTGCAGTTTTTCTTATTCCTTCTGATGACTTAGTGCTAGTGTTCCAAATTTACAAAGTCAACATAACATTTTTTATATTATTTATTTTATTTAGCATAAGTGTCCATCCAGTCTGAAAATTGTGAAACATGGTGTGTCAGATGATCAAGGTGGCAGGGTGGTGCTAGGGTAGGATGGAGCCTACACAAGGAATTGGATTTCCCTTCTAGTTGCAGCTAGTGAATAGGGTGTTGGAGCATCCCTCTAATTGAAGCTGGTAAACTAGGGCATGGGAGCGTCCTTCAAGTTGGAGCCTGTAAACTACGGGGTTGGAAAGTTGGAGCTAAAAATATTGATGTATATTTTATTGAAGACAAATATTAAGAATTGATCGATGGTTTTTCTCTCAGAATGGTTTCCACCTAAAAATATCTTGTGTCTACTATCTTTGATATTATTCATTATTGAATGGTGTTGATGATCGTTTATGTTTATCTAGTGATAATGATAATTAATGCTTTGTAAAGTTTAAAATTAACTAATTTAAGAGAAATATTGATTCACCCCCCTATCAATGTTTCCAAAAACAAGATCCTCTAACAAAGGCAGATGTGGGATTAAGTCAAATTCCTCTCTATGAGGCTAATGAAGACCCCAAAATGTTGAAAATTGAGAGAAATAGATAATTTCTAGATATGATAATCACTTGTGACTATTTATTTATATTTTTTGGTTTACCCTTTACTTCATTCATTAGGTCAAATAATTATATAAATGCAATACATAAAATACAAGAGACTATTAGTCCAGAGGCCAGGGAAAAAGCCACGAGGGGAAAACCCATCAATCCTTTCCTTATAGATTATTCATCAACAGGGGAAATCCAAGTCAAAATAACCAGAGTTCCTAGTGCCAAATCAACCCTCCTTTTCTGTCACAAGTTTGCTAATAGATTTGATCACCATATGCCACATGTCTGCCCAATTCTCGTAGAGAGAAACTCACAACATCATCTCACAAAATCACATCATATATCCATAGGAATTCATACTTTCATCACAAAACCCACATAAGGAATTCACATCATTACAGAACATAAACTCTAAATCACATAGAACCTTGAATATTTGTGTGTTATAGATGATTGGAGCCTCAGAAAAACTCACGCTGTTATAGAGAAGATGCCTCAAAAAAAAAAAAAAAACTCACATATATGCCTTATGTTGTGCCACAGAAAACCATCAAATTTTGTTTAGCAAATTTTGGAGGATAGGTGCCAATATAGAGTTGTTCTTGCATCTGAAAAGAAACATATTTTTGGTAGGCCGACTTGTCTTCCTGAAGGGCCGACTTGGAAACTTGGAGGGGAAAATGTCGTTTACAAAAAAACAAACTTTTCTATTTATCATAGGGTCATGAAGAACATGCACTTTAAATTTTTATTTTGACCAAAATCACAGCATGAATAACATGCTTGAAAATAAAAATAATAATAATAGCTTTTATTCTTTTTGTTTTTACATAAAGATACACAAGTATAATGACATTTATGAAGAACAAACCTAGTTACAAATCCAACACTCTTGCATAACTAGGGAGGTATTCATAATGTCTTATTGGGATATTCTGAAGTTGAAAACTTCTACAATAAAGGATTTAGATTGATAAGCATCAATGATGATAACATCATCATAACCAACATTGTCAAACTACCAAGCCCTTGAAAAGTATGTTCTCTCTCTCCACTAGATCAGAGCATAATGCTAGGAGGCATTAATTTGGACACCATCACCTCTCAAGGAAAATATGTCAACTAGGTGTTAAGAGGGTATGACCTCACAGGAACATTTCCTAATCCCGAGTAAAAGTTCATCGACTGGACCATTCTTTACTAAGTCTATGTATCTGACTTAAGATGTTAATCCTAATTAGCCACAATACATGACTAAGGAATGTACCTCCTTGATGCTTGTTCAATCCACCATTCTCCCTACTTGTGTTCATGAACTAGACTTATGGTGGTTATTCCTGGCCATAGTACATGGCACATGGAGAACAAAGTGTCCATCCTTAGTCCCTCTCAACTAGGGAGGAGATAAATACAAGCCCAAGCTTGTGTCAGAAGTACTCATGCTTCCCTTACATCAACTACCTATTTATTCATGGAGATATTGTTTGTAGCTTCTCGGATCCAATCTACACCATACTCTAGAATCATCAAGCGCTTCCATCTTCTATGAAATATTAGGTTCTTGACAATCTTTGTAGAGAATCATGATCGAATCCAGCACGTCATCAAATATTCCATAAAACATTTTATGGAGTTTTTGATGGTGTTGGATGTCGCCAACATACACGGGATCTCCCCGATATGAGGTCCCAATTAGACCTCACACTGTTTGGTGTAGGAGTCCCATCTAGTTATAGGGTCCATCCACTAGTGGGAATGGTTTATAGGTGCACCTTGGTTACAATACATCGGCAAGCGATCATAACAACTCTTTGGGGCAGAACTTGTGCGTAAGCTTTGTGTGACACCAAATGTTGAAGGCACAGGAAACTTCCATGGTTGTAAAGAGAGACGAGCCTCCAGTTAGGGAAGTAATAGTACTATCCTAAGAGAGACTCATGAGTAGAAGAGGAAAACTTCTTGATTAACTTGAAAATTAGTTCACAAGATAAGTAACAATCGTGAAATCATAACAACACTCATTCAACAATATCCATATCTAAGCAATGAAATAGTTCATTACTATTAGTATGTATTATGCCAACATATAACACAAACATATCAAGAATAGTCTTACTACATTCACGATACATGCTTGAAGAAGTGTTGGTTTGGGGAGCTTCTAATTATTAATGAAAGGTTCCAAGTGCAATGTTACATAGTTGAAACACTAGATTCAGTAGTGGAACATGAAGCCACAAATTACTTCTCCAAAGAATGATTTACCTCCTATGCAAAACAAGAGAAGCCAAGGAAAAAATCTAAGAATCCAAGCCCTTTACTTGAGTTATGAGGAGCTATTTATAATAAATGAAAACAAATTTTGAGTTTCCTCATGAGTTTTCAATTTATATGATCTATAGGCTTCCATATAAACTTTCATATTCTATATATGACCTTTTATGTTCCACATGTGTCTTTTCATATCCCACATGTGTCTTTTGGATCCCATTTGAACTTATAACAAAAGACAAAATACATATATGACAGTGGCTATATAATACAAAATTCCTAGTAAGACAAAACACTTTCAAATAGATAAATCAATTGCTTCTTCATGGAGTTCATTGGTGATGTATGAATGCCATTCGCTGAACTCCATTGTTATGACTTTGACCCAAATTGGCAGCTCGACCACAAATTGCATTTTTACATCCAATGCTTCTGCCAACATAAATATGGATATGGATTTCACACTATTCCACAACCATAACAATTTTATGTGAAGTTTGGTCGATGCAATTGCATGTTGTAGAATAACACTCTTAGTAATCTCCAAGCCTTATTGTTCTGATGCTTTCTTGATCTGCTCGACAAACTACTTCACTTCACTAATGAAGGTATCCTTGTCTCTTGTCTCTCCAAGTGGACCCACATAAGGAAACCCATGTTTTTGTGCCTAGGACTCCAAACCAATGTGCAGTCAACTATAAGAAGCTAGAGTGTTAGTTTCTTATTCTCCGAGATGGGTGTAATTCAACACATTGAGTCACAAATATACTCTATCCATCTCGATATCAACCTTGTCCTTCCTAACCAAACTGTCTAGAACATCTGTGTATTTGGAACCCCACTCTTATATCAATTCGACAACTCTATTTGTAACCTTCAGGAGCTTTAATATTTCTTGTGCTTTCTTTTCTATCCCAGGCATGGATGATACTACTTGATGCAAGAGAACCATTTTTATCATACAACTGCTTCATTGTATCCTTCATTGGTCCCAACTCTTCTTGTATAGTTGACCACCATTCTGTTGTGTTTACACTATTAGAATATAAACGTTGATTTTCTGCAATGAGATGCAACACTTGTTGCTTTATTGCCACCAATTATTTCCTCAACCATACTGTTAGTGCCTAAATATACCTCAGGCTGAGAAAGGTAGGATCTAGGATAACATCAAACCACGCTTAACCTGGTAGCTAGCCCTACCAGGTCGGAAGATGGTTCTCTCCTTGTCAATCTCAGCAAAATATGATCAATGAGGCTTGAGATGACCGATGTAAATACTGATATTAGGCTAGGTATGTGTGCAGAAGGATTTGATTGAATTTGATGATGTTTTGTTGGCTTAAATGTGAAAGGCAGTTTTGGGTCTGGGGAATGAGGCTCAGTTTTGCAGAGATCTCTATGGGGCAAGGTAGGCAAGTGATTTGGTACTTCAAAATGAGTGAGATGGAGAGCTTTTAGACAGGTGATAAGTTAAAAAGGGCATGAAAAACTCAGGGATCCTTTTCAAACAGCTGAAAACATAGATAACTAAACAAACCCTAGGTAGAGCACTGCACTTTCAATGTATTCTACCTTTATCCTTGTTTGATTTAGTTAAGATGAAGCAAAGAGATATGATGACATACATAAAACACATGTAGACTTACAATTACATAAGAAAACACAATACCAAAGCAAGATGCCACATGAATCCCATAAAGTGCAGCAAACCACTGGTCTATTCCTTAGCTAAACTGCTTAAATGAATATATAATAAGCTCCAAGCTTTCCCAAAAGTCCAACCATGCTAATGACTGAAAAATTACAAGATATAGGCAATCAACAAGTCATCCTAGCCTCTAGGGGCCGAGCTCATAAGATTAGGAGCTGTTCCAACAAAATCTAAACTGAGAACTAAAAAGTAGGCAGTGGAACAGCGTGCCTCTAAAAACTAGGAAACTGATTCATTCAGTTGCAGACTACCTTTTGATGGATGAATCTACCTATATGAGTGAAAATTTAGCATAATTACATCAAAATCCATCATTTCACATTAAATTACATCATGATTTTTACAATTATAAGGAGAAAAGTCAAACTATGAAAAAACTAGGCGAAAAACAAAGTTTTTGGCCAAAAATGAGCAAAATTCCTCCAATGCGCCGCGCTAATCCTATGCATATCGCCCTTTTGTAGCTGATTTTGGAGGCCTTCCTGGTGTCTAAATTTTCTCCAAGTGGGCTTGTTGGAAAGGTCTTCCTGTCTACTTTCTAGCACAAGTGAACTTTTTGAATTTGGCCTCCATTTTCCCCTCCAAAACTGAGTTCTCCCAACACTGCTTCCTGTGTGTCCAAAAAGGGGCAGAAAGGTCATTTTTGAGGTGTTTTTGACCTTTTTGGAAGCTCAAAACCTATCAAAATTTCTTGGCCATTTGTGAGAATGCATATTTTTCCATGACAAATCCAAAAATGCTAAGTTTTCCTCAAAAGGAGGTCCCCATCAAAAACTAGCGCCAGGTGGCGCGGCGCATCGGGCAGAAAAACCTATTTTTTAAGGCAAAATTTCCAAAATTGCAAAAAGTTTCCCAAATTTCTTGAAATTTGAGGTGAGTGTCCTTCATCAAGAGTTGTGTTGGGCCAAGGAAACCTCAGCCAAGATCTGAATTCTATCTTGCTCTTTTCGCCTCCTTGATGCCTTCTTCAACTTGGCCTTCAAGTTTCTAATTCTTGCCTTGCACACTTTGTTTCTTGCCAAGTAATGATGGGCCATGTGCCTCAACATATTTTTCTCTCGGCTGGCCTTCTCTAACATATTTTCCAAGTGGATATTTTCCCTCTCCAACCAAGATTCACGATCAGCATTAATTTCTTGTTCAAGTGTTGTGAGCTTGACTTTCCTCCTTTTGGCAGCTTGCCGGTTTTCTCGTATTTTCGTAGCTCCATTATGGTTTGTTGATCCTCTAGTTGTTTCTTTCTTTGCTCCAGATATTTGATTATCCACTTGGCTCTTTCTAGGTTGAGAGACAAATGTTGAATTGTTAGGATATTCTGACACATAGGAAATAGTTAAGTTCAACTTGGTCTAGTATAGAGTTAGGTATAGAGTTAGGTGTGTGTTTCTTTACCGTTGTACATTTTGTAACTTACAATCCGACGGTCACGATATGTAGTGATCCGACGGTTCATTCTCTCCTCGGTATTACCGACACTTGATCCGTGGCTTGACACCCGATTGGTCATGAATTCTATTTAAAGCGCATGGAGGGTCATTTGTAGGTTAACCGTGCATGAGAGAAGCTTATGTAAATTTTCATTCTTTATTAATAAATTGCCTGTAGTAGCCACGTTGGCGCAGGCCGTGGACTATTTCCCTCTCTGAGGGTTTTAACCACGTCAAAAATACTGGTGTATTGATTTGAGATCTGGTTGTGAGCGGTGTCCTTTTGGTGTTCTTTCTGAGGAACTTACCCTGTAAATTCCTACATGGTATCAGAGCTAATTGAGGGCCGCGTCCATTGGTGATCCAAATCTGAAGCCGGTAGAATTGCATGCGGCTGTCGTTTCCTAGATCTACTGTTTCTGACTGCTTTCGGGCTGAGAGGATTGCTCTATTGTGTTTGGAGCATCTGTTGCAGTGAGGAACCCCTTTCGTTTCACGCGAAAAGGTTTCCGGTAGCCCTATCTGCGTCATTTTTAAGATCTGGAGGTATACAGTGTTTATCTGCAGTTTACTGTTATTTTCTCTCTGGTTATTTCGGTTTCTGTTTATTTAGCCTTTTTTTTTATTACCGGATCTATACCTTTCATTTCTGCGTATGCTCTTTGCCCTGCGACTCTGTGCGATCTGGGCAAATCAGAAACAGAAAGGAAGTTTTTTTTTCTCTCTCATGCGTATGCTCTTTTCCCTGCACCTTAGTGTGATCTTGGAAAATCAGAAACATTGAGAAAAATATTTAGTTTCCGGCTAAAGCTAACTTCGAGCCGTAAGGTTCGTTTTTCTTTGCATATTCGTGTTGGGTTTTGTGTTTTTGTTTTGTAGGAAAAAAAAGAG
>APFE030214854.1:0-15698 GCA_000404065.3 Pinus taeda
ATGCTAGAGCTTTCAGGTTCCTTACTAGGTGTTTGCATTTTCTTTCCTCGGGGCATCAGTTACTGATAATAATGCTCTACTAGCCCTTTGAATTCCTTCAAAATAATTTTTTCAAACCAATCTTAAGCAAAAATTTAAAAAAATCTACACACCTTTTTTTTCTTTGGAGGAGCTCGATATTGCCTCTGATGTATCTCTGTATGTTCAAAAGACCAACTTCCTCAGATCATATCTCCGCAAATATAGCGCGAAAAGCTCTGAAATTTGGACCCGAGCTACAGCGCAATGTCTTCCCAAATGGGTTTTTTTCTGACTTCTGAAATGTCGCAGAAAAAAAATTATAGAAAAAATTCCACGATGGCCTATTTGGAGCAGTGAAACCCTAGAACTTGGCTCTGATACCAAATGTTATGAAACCATCTCAAGAAAAGATAGAAAGGATAGATCAACACCTTAGAATTCAGCCTCCTCGAGGGGGAAACCTACTTTACATTACATAAATGAACAATTCTTGGATGATACAAATGACAAAACCTCCTTTCTATATATAGGAGTCTAAGGAGTCATAGTATAACCCAGCTGACCTAACAATAATAATATAAAGCCACAAAAATAACAATAGAGGGATTCTATGGGGCACAGTCATAACAATATGGGGGCAATAGGGGCACAACAATATTAATAAGGGGTAAAACTACCATAGTAATGGTGTAATCACTAGTATTATAGGGACCCAACAATTAATGCATAAACTGACTGTTAACTCACTATTAGTTCCTCAAATAGTTTGGAACTAATTTAGCTAGACTTAACTCAGTAAACCGAGTTAACTAATAACAACTCAAATATAACTCAATATTATCTCCTTAATTTAAGGGATAACTCTTGCATGACTTCAAAAAGACTTCTAACTTGAATTTCTCCAACTAATTAATTTAAAATAAATTAATTAATTATTTCCAGGTAACTGTTATGACTAAATTCGATTTTAATTCACAATTTAATTCAAGGAAAAAATAAACTGGAATATCCTTGTTGCCATATTTCAACACTCCCTCTCAACAAGAAATGGATTATCTTCCACCCCGATCCTGTCTCTATGGAACTCGAACTTACACTTTGACAATTCCTTTGTCAAAATGTCAGCATCTTGCTCCTCTGTCGAAATATACTGCAACAACATGATCCTCCTCACTACACAGTCTTTGAGATGATGATAGTGGATGTCGACATGCTTGGACCTATCATGAAATACTAGATTCTCAAAGAGTTTGATAAAAATATGATTATCACAATAGATCACAGTTGGATCCATCCTCTGATCAAACAAACCAACTAGGATTTTCCGCATCTAGATGGCCTCACATGTTGCCTAACTTGGAGCCGTATATTCTGCCTCTGCCAAGTTGAGTGAAACTAACTTCTATTTCCTACTGTACCAAGAAACTACTGCTGACCCAAGGTTGAAAATCCCTCGTGATGTTCTCTTCCAATCCGATGGACTCCCTACCCAATCTGCATCAGTGAATCCCTGTCACTTCACTCCCTCTATCCTTCTATACCATAATCCATACTGGGATGTGCCTTTGAGGTATCTCAATACATGTTTTATGCCTTCCAAAACATCTTGGTAGGCTGAACCATTGCTTGACTCAGCTAGCTCACAACATATCACAAATCTGGTCATGTGTTCATTAAGTACATCAGTGGACCCACAAGTTGCCTGTACACAGTAGCCTCTACCCCTTATCTTGAAGTAGCAACCTCCTTCCTCCAGTTACCTGCTAGAGAAGTATGCATGGGCTTGCACTTCTCCATGTGGAATCTCTTGAGTATCTCGTTGGCCTACTTTCCCTGAGACACAAACAACTCCCCATCCTTCTGCCACACTTCCATGCCAAGGAAGTAATGCATGAGACCCATGTATTTCATCTCGAATTCTCTTGCAAGGTCCTCATTGCAAGACAGGATCAACGGATCATAACGAGTCAATATGAGATCATCAACATAAAGTGCAATGGTCAATAGCTTACCTTTCACCACGAGGTGGTACAGGTTCACATCCACTTCACTCTTTGTGAATCCCAACTCGGTGAAGTAGTTGTCTATCCTAGTGTACAAAGCACAAGGTGCTTTCTTCAGCCTGTACAATGCTATATTTAGTTGTCACACATGCGACTCACGATCGAAGGTCTCAAAATATTCTGGCTGCTCTATGTACACCTCTTCCTCAATCTGGTCATTGAGTAATGTCGTCTTCACATCCATCTGATGGATCTTCCAACCCATCTGTGTTGATAGTGCCAACATAGATCTAATAGATGAGTACCTTGTGATAGGAGAAAAAGTCTCATCATAATCAATCTGCTCGACCTGTGAAAAGCCATGAGCAACAAATCTTGCCTTATGCTTCTCCAAACTACCATCAAAAACTTGCTTTACCTTATAAATCCAATGGGAACTCACAACTGACTTGTTCTCTAGTCTCGGAACCACGTCCCAAACACTGTTATGAACTATGGAGTCATACTCCTCCACCACAACATCAACCCAAATAGGCTATTGCACTACTTCCTCAAAGAAAGATGGCTTAGTCTCAACACATTCCCCAGCAAGGGCCATGTATCCAGTGTACCTCTCAGGTGACCTCCTCTATCTATGCTGAGAAGATGGTGCTCCCACATTCTCTCTCGTATCCTCCAACAATTTGTCAGCTTCTCTTGTGTGCTTTCGTCCATCTCTGGAAGACTCTGCTTGAGTGGATGTCTCCACTCCTGGAACCTCTACATGCAGCTTCTTCACATTAGTTTGAGGCTCCTCCTCCTTAAGAACCAACAATTCCTCCATAGCTTGTAGTTGGAGCTCTCTCTAAAGGGAAACTTGCATTGAATTCCGCTCATCAAACTTGAGATCTCTGCGAACCACTATCCTCCAACTAGTAGGAAAGTACACCTGATAGTTGTTAGGTGTCTCAGTGTAGCCCACAAATATCCACAACTCTGCTATCGCTTCAAGCTTCTTCCATTCATCCTTTGTCACATGGAAATATACCAATGAGCCAAAGAGCCTGAAGTGACCCACATCTGGTCTCTTGTCAGAGAAAGCCTCCTCTGGTGTCTTCACCCCAAGTATGCAATGTGGGTTTCTATTCTACAAATAGACCGCTGTGTTGCATTCCTCAGCCCATAAATGAAGTGGTAGGCCTTGGTCATGCAGCATTGCCCATGCTGCCCCTACAATAGTTCTGTTCTTCCTTTCGACCACCCCATTTTGCTATGGGTTATGAGGTGTCGTCAACTCTTGTTTAATTCCTTCTGCTGCATAGAATTCCTTAAACTCTTGAGAGACATATTCTCCACCATTGTCACTTCTCAAGGCCTTGATCTTCTTCCTTGAATATTTCTTGACCAAGGCTTTTAACTCACAAAAATTTGTGAAAGTTTGGCCCTTCTTCTGCATGAAATACATCCATCATTTACGAGAATAGTCATCAATGAAAATCACATAATAACTTTGCTTCGTTGTGGATGCTGTTGAGAATGGTCCGCACAAATCAGTATGAACTTTCTCTAAGATAGCCTCTGCTCGATTGTCTCGATCATGAAAGGAAGAATTGGTGTACTTTCCCAAGGTACAACCTTTGCATGTGTCAACTTGCTCAAGTTTATCTTTGGGAAGTCCTTTAGATATTTGCTGCATTATCTTCAAATCCCCGTGATGCAAATGGCCCAACCACCTGTGTCATAACTCACCAATGTATTGGATTTGCACCAATTTTTCTTTCATACTCAATGTTGCACAATCCTCTACCTCTAGTTTGTAGAGATTCTTCACCTAAATCCCTATCCTCTTGGTCTGACCCATGGCTATGTGTCTTAGGAATTCCTTTCCTTTATTGAAGACAACATCATAGCATTTGTCCTCCAACATCACAACCGATACCAAGTTCTTGTTCAATCTAGGCACATACATCACATCTGTCAAGGTGAGAGGAGCTCCATGCTCCCTCTGAAAAGAAACCGTGCCCACTCCTAAAACACTATACCTTTCATCGTCACCCATCTGTATGTGCATCTTGAGGGCTTTATCCTCCAAGGCACTAAATAAATTTTTATCACCAGTCATGTGGGATGAGGCTCAACTGTCAATATACCAGACAGAACCCATCATCAATGACACGATGCATGTGATGAGGGTAAATTCCATTTTGAACTGAGCGGCTAATGCCTCACCTTCCGATCCTTCTGAAAATCCCTTCTTAGAATTATTCGATGGGAAATTAGTCGCATAATGTGCCATCTTGTGACAATTAAAGAATCTTACTTTAGACATGTCACCCTTCTTCCCTCCATGAGAAGAATTCAATTTGAAATGGGAAACCCTCCCCTTCCATTTCCTTGCCTTACTTGCTAAGGCCAGATTTTCTTCATCATCATTCTTGGATGAAGAACCATCTCGTGTGCTCCTCTTTATCTCCTCCTGCATAAGATCTGACCACAGTCATTCCCAATCTAGTAGTTTCTCCCTTCCATTCATAGAGTCTTGGTAGCTATTCTAACTCTTTGGAAGGCCAAGAGGAGCGAGGCTCACCATATCATCATCGACAGTAGTTATTTCCACACTTCCAAGCTCATCTCTGCAAGTGGTGAGGTTGTTCAGATATGTGGAAATAGTATCACCCTTCTCCATGTTGATTCTTCGAAGCTTATCCTTGAGCGCCAATTTCCTCTGGTCACTACTGTTCTGGTAGACGTCCTTCAATGTCTTCCACATTCAAAATGAAGTATCCTTCCCATGGAGACTCAAGACAGTATGGTTTCGAAGTCCCTCAATGTTAGGTCCCTATACTACCAGTGTAACCCCTTTATTTTTATTAGTATAACCCCCTTATTATATTGTTGTGCCCGTGTAGTCCCCATATTGTTATTATTGTGCCCCACAGAAGCCCACTATTGTTATTATTGTGCCTCTACATTATTATTGTTATGTCGACTCTGATTATATTATGACCCCTTAGACTCCTATATATAGAAAGGAGGTCTTGTCATTTGTATCATCCAAGAATTTTTTATTTGTGTAATGTAAAGGAGGTTGTCCCCTCGAGGAGGCTAAATTATAAGGCGTTCATCTATCTTTTCTATCTTTTTGTGAGTTGGTTTTATAACATTTGGTATTAGAGCTTTGGATTCTAGGGTTTCGCTGCTCCAAACAGGTCATCATGGAATTTTCACTATAATTTTTTTCTACAAAGTTTCAGAAGCTAAAAAAAAAACCATTTGAGAAGAAAGCATGTTGAACCTCGGATCTGAATTTGAGAACTTTTCTCGCTATATGTTCAGAGATATGATCTCAGGACATTAGGGTTTTTGCAAGCTCCAAAATTTCATCTAAAACATGTCATCGTGGAATTTTCACTATAACATTTTCACTACGAAGTTTTAGAAGATAAAATAATCCCGTTTCAGAAAAAATCGGTTTAAACCTTGGGTCCAAATTTCAAATATTGCCTTGCTATAGTTTCGGATATATGATTTGAGGATGTTAGGGTTTTGCAAACTGTCGAATTAAATCCTAAACATGTGACCTTGGGAAAATCATCATAACTTTCTCTTTGAGCATCATATTGAAATTTCATAAGAAATTGCAGAAAGAGGACAAAATGTAGTTTTCTGTGTATGGGTTTCAAGTCATAAATTTGAAACAGTGACACGTGGCACTTCGTACAAGTGTGCTCTACTAAACTAGTCTATAATCAGGTCATCATGGGAGATTTGACATAACTCTTTCTTGCAAATTCCAATTGTGATCAGACTTACGGAGTTAGAAAGAGGAATCAAAGGGCTATTACAAGCCAAAATTTCAAAACTTAAAGATCCGAAATTATAGACTTACAATTATTTCAAGATCAAGCTCCTAAAATCAAGAGAAAGTGAGATGAGGAAGTTTGATGGCAAGGATCTGGTAAATTGGATACTACAAATGGGAAATATTTGATCTACATGGTGTACCACTATCACAAAAGGTACGTATTGCATCTAATTATTTAGAACCAAATCAATTTTTATGGTATAAAGGGCTTTGTTCTCGTAAACCACTTGTCTTGTGGTCAATTTTCATGAAGGAAATGATAGCACATTATGAGGATACCAAGAGCAACACCTTCTTTAGCCAATTGATAAATCTCAAACAAAAGAGTTCAATGGCAGAGCACATTAAGGACTTTCAAAAATTGAATATAAGGGTAAATTATATTCTAGAGAAGCAAAAGATAAATAGTTTAATCTATGCCATGGAAGCTAATATAAATGATATGAAATTATATTGGAAGAAAGGCATGGAATATTTGAAGAAATACATGGAAGGTTTGAAGGAAGGTGGGACAAAGCTGCTACAAGAAAGGCATCCTAATGACAAAAAGGATCAGGGAACATCAAAAGAAGAGGATATACTCCAGGAACCAACCCTAGAGAAAGAAGAAATGAATCCGACCATATCTTTGTAATGCATTGGAAGAAATTACCACTCC
The DNA here is from genome assembly GCA_000404065.3 of Pinus taeda. Classification (NCBI taxonomy): domain Eukaryota; kingdom Viridiplantae; phylum Streptophyta; class Pinopsida; order Pinales; family Pinaceae; genus Pinus; species Pinus taeda. The sequence goes on from APFE030214854.1 coordinate 6,527, forward strand.
TCAAACTCTCAAGATAGAAGGACATATGAAGAAGAAAAAGGTTCAAGAAGTGAAAGATGATATCGAGAAAGAAGAAATGAATCTGACCATATCTTGTAATGCATTGGCTAGAATTACCACTCCTCAAACTATCAAGATAGAGGGACATATCAAGAAGAAAAATGTTCAAGAAGTGAAAGATGACATCAAGCATCAAGAAATGAATCTGACCATATCTTGTAATGCATTTGCAAAAATTACCATTCCTCAAACTCTTAAGATAGAAGGACATATCAAGAAGAAAAATGTTCAAAAAGTGAAAGATCACATCAAGCATCAAGAAATGAATCTGATCATATCTTGTAATGCATTGGAAGAAATTACCACTCCTCAAGCTCTCAAGATAGAAGGAAAGATCACATCGAGCATCAAAAACAAGTTCTCCACATTTTAAAGGATAACGCCACTTTGGTGCATAATAGAATGAAACAATAGGCATATCAACATCATAGTGAAAGAAGTTTTGATGTAGGCGATTGGATACTTTTATGGCTACATCTCAAGCAATATATTTATGAGAAGGAAATGTTGGCAATACTACATGCACTCAAGGTAAAAATGGATCATGATAGGCTTAAATACTATTTAGAACAAATATTATCTTTAGAAGAATAGAAAAAATGGGTCACAAATATGTTGGATTATGACTTTGAAATCATCTACAAAAAAGGGAAGCAAAATGTTGTTGCAGATGCACTCTCAAGAAAGGATGAGGATGTGGAAGCATTATTTTGTGTTATTTATATTATCCAACCAGATTGGATAAACAAAGCAAGGGAAGAATAGAAGAAGGATGAATAAGTGCGGCCACTCATTCAAAAGTTGCAGAAGATCCATGTTCAAACAATATTTCTAGAACTTGATGAGGAAGGAAAAATCATATTGGAACCTGGAGCAGTCACAGAAACAAGAACTTGATAGCTAAGAATCGATCAATTTTAGAGTATCTCATCAAGTGGAAGAAATTACCTACTGAAGATTCCACATGGGAGGACAAGAATTTTATACATAAGCATCAAGAACTACTCAAGCATTGAGGACAACACTTTTTGAAGGAGAGGGGCATGTTAGGTCCCTATACTACTAGTGTAACCCCTTATTAGTACAACCCCCTTATTATATAGTTGTGCCCATGTAGTCCCCATATTGTTATTATTATGCCCCATAGAACCTCACTATTGTTATTATTGTGCCCCTATATTATTATTTTTATTTCAGCGTTGATTATATTATGACCCCTTAGACTCCTATAAATAGAAAGGAGGTCTTGTCATTTGTATCATCCAAGAATTGTTCATTTGTGTAATGTAAAGGAGGTTTCCCCCTCGAAGAGGCTAAATTCTAAGGTGTTCACCTATCTTTTCTATCTTTTTGTGAGCTGGTTTCATAACATTCAAGGATGATCCATCTTGCCTTCGCCACACACTTCTTCCACTTAGCCAACTCTTGTGCATTAGTTGAAGCTAGCTTTGGGATTTCTTGATCAATGAATTCCTTCAAGCCATTGTCTTCTAATACAACCTCCATTCTATCTTTTAATACTATGTAATTCAAGCTACCTTCCAAGTCATACTCAAGTCTCAAGCCATAGAATGCCATTGGCCAACCTTGAAGTATGATATGAATTCGATTTTCACCTGCAACCCCAAACTTAAAACTTAGAATTATCTTCTCAGTATATTGTTCACAACTCTGATACCATGTAGAAAATTTGTGATAGGTTAACCTGATAATGCAATATAAATCAAAGAATAACACTATAGCCTACCTCTACTATCAATTTACAGAAGATTAAAGATCGAGCTGAAAAATATAACCAGAGGAAGAAGAATCAATGGCACAATACACATGAATATACTTTGGGGAAAGTCTCAGATAAAACCCCACACTATTGTATATTAATACGTGGTGGAAATATATAGGAATTGTACAAATCCTTAGCTCTCATAGCTAGCCAGCTCTCAGTACAATCCTCACCAATGCTCACAGGAAATCTTGGCTTCTCTCCAGCCTTCCTCTCTTCCCTCCAAGCTCCTATTTCCTTGCGCTGTTCCTTGTGGATGATTTTTCCTGTTACCAAGTGGAAAACCAAGCCTTCAAAACTGCACAATCCTCAAGGATGAATCCTTGACTGCATGCATGAGTTTTCTGCATGAGAAAACACATGCAACTGATAATACACTCTCCTTGAACATTAATCTCAACTGGGTCTTTCTCATAATAGACATGCATGAATTTCTGATGAGGGAATCTTCAGTTAACTGGAGTAGCACTAGTTGAGTGCATTAATGCATCAACTGACTATTAAATCACTATTAGTTCCTCAAACAGTTTGGAACTAATTTAACTGGACTTAACTCAGTAAACTGAGTTAACTAATTACAACTCAAATATAACTCAATATTATCTCCTTAATTTAAGGGATAACTCTTGCATGACTTCAGAAAGACTTCTAACTTGAATTTGTCCAACTAATTAATTTAAAATGAATTAATTAATTATTTCCAAGTAGCTGTTAAGACTAAATTTGATTTTAATTCAAAATTTAATTCAAGGACAAATTAAATTGGAATATTATTGTTGCCATATTTCAATAGCTAATGGGATGGTTGAAGCATTTAATAAGATATTGGAGAATGCGTTGACGAAGGTTTGCTATGCACAAAGAAATGACTGGGATGTGTGCATACCCACAGTGCTATGGCCTTACAGAACGAATTGCAAAAGGTTGACTGGAAAAACGCCATTCAGGTTGGTTTATGGCGTAGAAGCTATGATGCCGATGGAGTACATTGTACCTAGTGTTATAGACATATTTGGGCACTGCAACCCCAATCACATATGTCGATAAACCAAGGGCTCTTAAACCCCTAAAAGTGTTGTTTCATACCCTAAAGGATCAAGGTCAACTGATTACATCATTTCCCAGAAGTTCCACCTAAAAAACTACTTAGGACTGGTCAAAACTCACCCATACAGAATGCTCCTTGGTCAAAGTGCGATGCATCTCACCTATTACACATAGGGGGTATGATGCATACTGAAAAGGCCTTTTGTAGGTTGCGATGGGCGAGATTAGACAAATGGTAGAGGCAGTTGGCTAAGTGGAAACCCAGAGAATCTTCTAGAAACTGCTCATATGACACTTGCCTCTCTAAATTCGCCCAGAGATGAGTAAGAGATCATGGAATCTCCTAGTGGAACCAAGAACTATCAGTGAAATGACACTAATAAAAAATCTAGAAGCTGACTCACCCCCTGCAAATATCTATATATGGATCCCTCATCCTAGAGATCCAGAGGCGGGAATTTTGTGATCTGTAAGGAAGTGCTGTTGGTTTCTCTTTGAGACATTGTATTGTTGGGTGATCTTGCTTTTCATGAGGTGAAGAGGGCTTTCGTGCTGGGAGGATGATGCTGGATCAGACAGCTGGGTTGTAATCCTCTCTTCTACTTCTACTATCAATAAAGTTATTTGAGTTTTCCTCCATATACTTTTTTATTTCTGAATCTTGTATTTGTGTATGAAATTGTATGGTTAATGTACTTCTGATTCTACATTGTTTATGGTATCATAGATCTCTATGCTTTGATGGTTTCTTGTTGCTTTTCCTCTACAGGTGTTCTTTGAAGCGGGACAAGTGAGAAGGGAGTGGCAAGCGCTATCAAAGGAGAGAGGAAACAAGCAAGGAGCCAAGCGAAAGATTAAGGTTGGTGCTCTCTGCTTCTCTCTTATCTATCATCCATAAAGGAAAACACAAGTTACTTAGAATTGTTTGTTTCTAAGATAGCTACCCGTCTTAGTAGGACTAGCAGATCAAATAGACACTAGTTTTCCTGGAAACACCTAGTATGCGCATAGTGGCATTCACAGGAATGGAAGATCACGGAGCCTTGGAAGAGAAGCTCGCGCAACTGACAGAGCTAGAAGAGGATAGATTTTTGGCTGGATTCCATTAGCAAGTTCAAAAGGAGCGTGAAAAGGCATGACACAATTGGCACATCAAACTACGCACCTTCAAGGTAAATGATTTAGTGTTATTATATGACAGTAAGTTTGATAAATTTCCAAGAAATTTTTGGATGCATTGGCTGGGGCCCTATGTCATTAAGGAGATTACCGATGGTGGAGTAGTTCAACTGGTGAAGTTGAATGGAGATCCATTTCCATGGAAGGTAAATAGCAGTCGATTGAAGCCATACACTAGGGATTTGGCTAGATGACTATATGGTGGAAGGACAGTCTTAGCACTCTAGTCAGCTGAAAGGAGGCGCGGGACTATAAACTACATTTCCTGGGTTGTTGAACTGCGCGATTGGGGGACTGCGCAAAAAGGAGGAATGTCACAATATTAGCAGAAGCGCGAGGGGAGCTGCGCTATAAGAGGAGAAACTGCGTAGGATAGCCAGAAAGTGACTATTATGGTCACTATTCATGATTTGACGTGAGAAAATGGCTAAGAGGAGTGGGGGGTGACATTTAAGGTAGGATTTAAATGCGAGACCTTTGAAAATCTGCCGCCAATCTAGCATTTATGAATTGATCTTGGGGGAACGGTGGGATTCAAATTCAAATTTTCCTATAAATTATAGATGGCCGCCCAACAAAAAAAACTTTGCATGTTGAAAATTGAGGTGTCGAGCTATCAATTGCACATGAACCCTGAGAGTTTTGAGGCTTTGGTGGCTAGTTTAGTGTTTGACATGTTTCCTAAGGAAACCTAGGAGCTCCTTACTAGCCTCATGTTGGTGCCTGTGGAAACCGCAAGTGTTGGAGGATTGATGGCCTTTGTGGGAGTTTCCCTTGAGGTCATAAGTGTAGAAGTGCCCATAGAATTACCAAAGTTGCCAAGGTCTCCTAGGCCAAGGCCTATGTTGAAGAAAGAGGGGCCTAAGACAAAGAAAGACAAGTAGAAAGTGACACAGACAGTGCGCAAGTCATAAGAAAGCACCAAAAGAAAGAAAAGCCTACCGCGTAGGAGAAAGGCAAGGTGGTAGACCTAGAATCCAACAAGGGCATGGAAGAAATTGGTATGGTCACAGAGGATATCAATATTGAGGGGGTAGACCCTATTTCCAAGTTACCATAATACATCCCTCCACGCAAAGGCAAGGTGAATGTCTCGAAGGACCGAGATGAGGGAAAATTTTTATTTAACACACTATTGCTGCCAGGCTAGATCACATTCGAAGGTCCACACTTGGTGTGCATGCCACATCTAAAGTTAGAGGATTGGGACTTGGTGGATACTAAGCGGCTCCCCCACTTGGCGACTGATACATTTATGACCCACGTATTCTATAAATATTTTTTTACCGCTTTATGATTTTTAAGATGGGCAAGACAAAATAAAAAAGGATACATCAAACCACTTAGGAGTCTAGGATCTAGCCCTCCTAGACTCAGAGAGGGCTCTCTCTTTATGTTTCCAGAATTATCTTATTTTCAGTGTTGTAATGTATTAGGCTAGGTATAATGGTGAAAGGGTTTTGTTACTTGATTGCTTGATTGTTTGTTTGTTTGATTGGGGCAGGTCAAATTTAAATCTTTTCCATTGGGCTATGGAGTCAAAGGCTGGGTGGTAACATCAACTTTTCCAGAGCATTTGCAAGGAAAGCTAACTATCTTTACTGGATCTAAAAGAAGAATGAATGAGATGACAAAACAATGAAATCTGTAATGATTAAAAAGCAATTAAGTATTTCTTAACCATACATCAGAAGAAAACATTTAGATTGTAACCACGTATAGAAATAAGGTGCTCCAACAACATATCTTAATCTAGAATTTCTGCTTTACAATAAGATTTAATGATGCATGATGAATAAAGCAACAATTTATTTGATATAGAAAGAAGACATCACTAGGTTAAAAACAACTCAAGTATCTTGCAAATGGTCTTTTATTATTGATGCTCCAGCTCAAAAATTACAGTGCTCCAAAAGAAAGATTGTTCAAATAACTCGGGTCCAACCCCTAATACTTCCAATGCATGAAGTATTTAACAAAAACCTACAACGATTGCCTTGTACACTTGGAAATTTTCTATTAATTACAATGAAAGAAAATTTGATTAGTGTAACCACGAAGTGGCCATGATGAGATAACTTGGACATCTAGTCCCCTTTTTTCGGGATGTTGTTGCTGAGTACTTAATTTGCTGTAGTGGCTCTGCTGACTTGGCTAGTTTTTGACTCAGCTTTGCGATGTTCCTTCAATCCTCCTTGTCTTGTTCCTCTAGGTAATCACACAAGTCACTCCATGCTTCTTCATCTGGAATCTTGACCTTGATTAACCTACAATATATTTCATTAGCTTTAGTGTACCGTGCCAAAGTGGGTTTGACTGTAAAAATGTGCTTCAGTTCATGCTTGATATAGATTGGATTGCTGATAGTTTCCAACAATGCTTTTCCTGTTATGATGCCTTTAATGTTGGAGATATTCACAACATCCTGGGCTATGATCCTCTTGACATAATCTTCTCTGGCCATGAGTTTGTCATTAATGATAAATAGAGAAGGGAGACCTTTCTGTGTTGAAGGCTCAATTCTGTTGAAAAACTTGTTCACTATAAGCTCCAAATTCTGGCATTTTTAATCAAGCTCTACATTCAGGTTCTTCTTGGTCAATACCTTTTTCACCTGTAGAATAGTTTAAATCCTGTCTGCTACTCCCAACTCTTCTCGCTCATACCTATTCCTTGAATTGAGAAATTTAATGATTCTGTTGTTTGTTGATCGCATGTCTCCCAACTCTAGATTAGTATATAAAATAGCTTCTTTATCTTTTTCCACCAACTCCTTCTGTTCAAATATAATTTGGATGTTAGGCCAGATTTCATTCATGTCATTGATGATGTTGTGCCAGATGATCTCTTTCACCCTTCCTAGAGTGTTACCAATGGATGATTCCTTTTCAAAATTTTGCAACTTTTCGATTAAGGTTCTTGCCCTCTGCATCTCTGCTGAGTGTGTACTTTTAGCTCTTTTGATTTGGTCCTGCAGAACAATGACTTGGGTTTCTAGTCTCTTGATCTCCTTAGTCTAAAGATTCATGCTTGCCATGGACCTGGCTAGCTATTCTGTAATGCTTCCTGTTCTTGTAGCAGGTGTTGCTGGAGTGACTGTAGGAATAGTTGTAAGAGGAAGAGCCTCCTGTAGGTTTTAACCTTGTACAAAAATTACCTGCACATGAATTCTAAAACACAGAAAATAAACAATGCGAGAGCATAATATATAAAACACATATACATAGAGATTTTCCCCTAGATCTCAAAACCAGGACTACCAGATTGATTTTTCATTATGTTCCTTTCAATGTTACAATACATATTTATACATGCCAAAGCATCCAATACCATGGACTGAAAACCATTGCGTTCGAAACCATATGCGAAAACCATAGGTAGGTCTGCCCAACCTAATATAGGGTCCAAAACAAAATTCCCCCAAGGCGCTGTCCCAGACCCTGTAGAGGGGGGGCTACTTGCCCCCCGCTGCACAATCGATGCAACTAAGGGGGGCCTCCGCCCCCCCTCTAACCCCCCAGTTAACTATGTGGGCTAGTCATGGAAAGAACATAACAAAAACCAAAATTATCCCACTTGTTGCTTTCTTTCCACAGGGGGCCATAGGAGAGCTTAGTCATTTATCCAACCCTACAACACCCATTTTTTCTCTACACCAAGAGAACTTCTCAGAGCTCACAAATTTTGTCAATGCATTTGCAGTATTCTTCAAAGTGTCCACCTTTACCAACAATGCCTTTTTGTTTTCTATCATATCCCTCACAAAGTGATACTGAAGATCAATGTGCTTTGTCTTTGAATGGTAAGCAGGGTTCTTTGCCATGAAAATTGCACTTTGGCTATCACAGTGTATCCTTATAGCTCCCTGTACTAACCCCATACTCAAACACAATCTTTGCAACCAAACTGATTCCTTACTTGCATGAGTGGCTGCCATGTATTCTACCTCTATAGTTGATAGTGCCACTACAGATTGTTTCTTACTCATCCAACTGACTGCACCTCCAAATAGGTTAAAAACATACCCACTTGTAGATCTTCTCTAATCTAGATCTCCAACCCAGTCCACATCAACAAAGCCACGGATATCCAAAAATCTGTCCAATCCTGGTCTTCCTTGGTAGCACAAACCATAATCACTAGTGCCACGCAAATACCTAAAAATCCACTTCACTATTGTTCAATTCTCCTTCCCTGGTTTTGAAATAAACCTGCTCAATACTCCCACTGCATGTGCAATGTCTGGTCTAGTATAGACCATTGCATACATCAGGCTACCGACTGCACTTGCATATGGGACACAGGACATGTCCTCTTCCTGTTCTTATGTCTTGGGACATTGTTCAACATATAACTTCACACCTACAAGAATAGGAACCTTCACTGGTTTACTATCTTGCATATTAAACCTTTGCAGTATTCTCTCAACATAATTCCTCTGTTTTAACCAAATCTTCCTCTTTGCCTGATATCTTTTAATTTCCATGCCCAAAATATAGTTTGCAGCACCAAGATATTTCATGTCGAATTTGGAGGACAATTGGGTCTTCAAATCCTGGATAATTTCTTTGTCATTTCCAACCAGCAACATCTCATCCACATACAAGACTAGATAAATAACACGGGCACAAATTAATTTAAAATGCACACAATGATCTGCTTTGCTTCTGGTGAAGCCAAGTCCCTGTATAAATGTATCAAATTTCTAATACCACATCCTTGGTGACTGTTTTAACCCATACATAAGCTTCTTTAACTTGCATACCAGTTCTTTCTTAACCTTCACCGCAAAACCTTCAGGTTGCTTCATGTAGATCTCCTCTTCCAGATCCCCGTGAAGAAATTTTGTCTTCACATCCATCTGTTCTACCTCAAAATCAAAAGCAACAACAACAGATAAAAGTAATCTAATAGAAGCTATCTTGGAAACAGGAGAAACAAATATCACCAAAATCAATTCCTGACACCTAGGAATAACCTTTTGTTACCAACCGAGCTTTGTATTTATCCACCTTTCCTTCATTTTTATTCTTCTTGAACACCCATTTGCTGCCAATGGGTTTCCTTCTAGCCGGAAACTCCACCAGATCCCAAGCCTCATTT
>APFE030214854.1:23077-65398 GCA_000404065.3 Pinus taeda
CAATGTTACAATACATATTTATACATGTCGAAGCATCCAATACCATGGACCAAAAACCATTGCGTCCAAAACCATGTGTGAAAACCATGCACAAAACCATAGGTAGGTTCGCCTAACCTAATACAGGGTCCAAAAAAAAATTTCCCTAGGGCGCTGCCCTAGACCCCGTAGAGGGAGGCTACCCACCCCCCTCAAATCCCCTGGACAAGGGGGGCTGCCGCTCCCCCTATGACCCCCCTGTTACGCAATCGACGCAATGAAGGGGAGGCTTCCCCCCCCTCTAACCCCCCAGTTAACTACATCAACTAGTCGTGGAAAGAGTATAACACAACCCAAAACCTCCACAGTGGTGCCGGCCAACTTTGTAGCCTTTTCCTTATCTTGTACCATCTTCTCCATCTTTGCTTCCATTTGTTTTATTTAGAGTGATTGCTCCATTATTAATTTCATCATTTTGGCCTTCTGACTCTCTGTTTCCTCTATCTCTTTGGTCAAGGGATCATGGGTTGTAGGCATTTTGAGATGCTCATTCAAAGCTGCTATATCAATCTCTTTCTTCTTAATTATCTCTTCTGCTACTTTTACATCTAAGGGATCATATCCAATTCTCACTACTAAGTCTTCCAAAGACTTAATTCTGTTGTCTTTTGATTGAGATGAAATCTTTTCTATCTTCAGCTGAGATTGAGCATTTGATAAGGCCACCTACATTTTAAACAAACTCATAGAAGTATTGGTTAGAGTAGATGATATCATTTCACCCGTTTGTTTGTGCATTTCCAGCTAATCAATAGGATGAATGCTCTTGGCATCAAACTCAAAAGAGGTCTGCTTGTAATCAGCTGGAGTTTTAGGTTCAACTATTTGTGCTTCCAAAAATGCCATATGCATTTTGCCTTTTTCTGAATCAAACGCTGAGAAAAGTCTGCCTTGAGAGGAAGAACTTTGTTTCCAGAATTGAGCATAAGTTCGCTTTCTTAACATTTCATTCCTAATCTTTATCTCTGTGAAGGTGTTAAAGATGGTCTCCTCCCTTTCTCCAGTAACATTGGTAGATGTGGAGACTTGGAGAGTCTGTTGCCTTTCTGAAATTGGAGTGGTAGGGAGAGATTGACCTTCAGCTGGAGATGAACCAAGAATATCACTGAGATTAATGATTGTTTGCTGTGGTGATTCCTTGCCTAAGCCCATTTGCATCCTGGCCCTTTTCCTATATTTCAATTTGAATTCTTTCATAGAAGTATCAGTCCCTGATGACTGATCTTCTCTCGGCCTTTTCCCAGTTGTTCCCTTGTCATGTTCCTTTCCTTTTTCTGATCTGTCTTTTGTACTCTGTCCTTCCTGCTGCATAGGAGTTTGTGCATTTGAAGAAGAAATTACTTGTTCCTCATCCTCTTGTAGTGTGTCGGGCATCCACTCAATCTGGTTCATAAATTTCTCTATTTCAGGCCTTTGAGTGTGAATGTAGGGTGTTGATTTGTTCTCCATTATTTTCTTGGAGATGATGCCCCATGGTTCATATGACCATGTGAAACTGTGAGTTAACTTCATTTCCTTAAATTTCTTGTCTGCCTCCTCACCTACTACCCTACTGTTGCAAATAAAAGGACCAATTTGGGATTTGATCCTAAATTGTGATTTCTTCTTTGGTGCCACAAAATGTACTTCATCTGCATTGATCATCTGCCTGATGTATTCAAGTGCAAAGATCCTCATGGGGAGGAACATTGGTAGCTTGTAAGGGGCCAACTCACATCCATATACCCTTAATTCTGTGTAATTTTGGTACAAGTACCAATCTCTTGTTCTTGCTTGGTCAGTCAACTGCATAATCCTTTTAATTTCTTCACTGATTCTAGGTTTTATAGTTCCACTGAGGAGGCTCATAGCTGGATGAATAAACATTTCAATAAATTTCTTGTAGGCAAAGTCCTTTTGATCCTTCATCACTAAGGTGGTCCAAAAAATGACAGATTGGGGTTCACCTTCTTCATTTAACTTGCTCATTGTAAATTGAAATTTGTCTACCTGAAAATAAACAAACATATATACCAACACCAAAGAGTATTGAAACACTTCTTATGTGATGAAATTAACAAATTTCTCATGGATAGCATCTGCCAGGAATTGATTGAAAATAAATAGGACAAAAGGCTTTGACTCTACTGATAAGATGGATAGAAAACCTATTATAGCCTCATCAAGCCATTGATCTAAATAATAGCCCAGCGAATATGAAAGTACAGTGACTATATGCCTGGTTCTATCAGGGAAAGTAGAGGAGGAATAGGGAGGATTCTTGCTAGGTAGTGGCGTCTGTTCAACCATGAAGAGTTCCAAGGTTTTAGCTCTTTTGGTAAAATATAGCCTTTGATACATTTCACTGAGGATTTCATGGGAAAAAGGAGTGGTTCCTTCAATGATAGGAACCCACATCATCTATATTATAGGTTTAACATCAATGGTAAACAGTATGTCTCCTGTTGGGGCTATCACCGCCCTTTGTTGTGGATTATAGCATGAGTGGTATTTCCTGATTAGTTCTAGGCAAATTTAAGTTTTGGGAAAAATATAGAAAGGCAAATTGGAATCCCAGAGCCCTATGTCATCCACTTCATCAACATATTTATCCTCCCACCGGCAATAAATATCAAAGAGATCAAATTTTGACAGTGTCTCATGTATTTTGAAGTTTATTTCTTCCAGTGGAATGTGGTCCAAGTCCACTGGTGGATGCACCATTGGATCGAAGATTTGCTGGTGGCATGGCTGCCTTCTGTATTGAATTTGCAAGTGAACTACAACAGAAAAGGAATGAAAAGAAGAGGGAACTCAGAGAGGGAAAAAGAAAGGGGATGAACATAAAGTGGGATTCAAGAAATGGGATATCTGATAACCATAGAAAAATGAAGCTTTCTGCAACTGTGTTGTTGTTTTAGTGTGTTCGTTGCTTCTTTGTGTATGCCTGAAAATCTTGACTTTCATCTGTAAGTAAAGAGAACACATTAAAATTTTGTAATGGGTGGGAGATGGTGTATTTGTAGCTTTTGGAGCATTCCCATTAGATAGGCTTGAAGTGGCGTAGGTACATTGGCTAACAATCCAGCCAATTGAATGCACAATGGTAAGGCCCAGGAATGAAGGTGATAGGCGGATGGGACAGGGTGGCGGGATGTGCGGACGGTCATGGCGGAGGAGGTGGTTTAGTGGAATGCGAAAACCACTTTTCAGGGGGCCCTTGTAGCGGTAAGTGGAATGAATGGGGGGGGGGGGTGTGAAATTGCGATAAGTGTGACATGTAAGTGTACAAAAACACTGATTTCGGACCCCCCCCGACATTAACGTTTAGAGGGTGGGGGGGGGTGTGAAATTGCGATAGTGTGACATGTAAGTGGTACAAAAAACACTGATTTCGGACCCCCCCCCGACATTAACGTTTAGGGGGGGGGGGGGGGGGTGGAAAATCATATGGGCTGTTGGATCTAATAGTGAGTGTGGAGATTGGATGAGAGGTGACAGGTGGGTAATAGTTGATGTGATGGGTACGTGAGTGGTGGGGCAGGAAAATTAAAGGGGGAGGCAGAATATAGCAGTATAGGATAAAGTTAGGAGCGATAATATGAGACCCCTAACTCCTTTTTTTTATTTCTTTTTTCCACATTAGGAAAAGCAAATGAACCATATAATAAAACATTAGAAGAATTTCTCATGTCTTTTCCCTTTTTAATTATTTTAAACCTACCTACCCTTTATTTTTCTAATCTAACATTTTTTCCTTTTTGCATTTGCAGGGTGCATTTGGACTTGTAGACCCTTTTTGACTCTCCTTTTTTTTTTCTAACTTACTCTATTACTTATCTCTCCCATTGGTTCAGATTGAACAGTTGAACCAATTTTATTTCTACCTAGCTACTGATTTGCCAAGCTTAAACTATTTGGCAGATCTTTATTTTCTACTCTATTAATAGAAATTGAAATTTGTTCAATCATGCTTAGACTGTATGAATTGAACAATATTTGGGGTTTTCTTTTCTTTTAATTTTTTTCTCTTTTGTTCTTTTTCTCTTCTTTTTTTAATACCCTCTTTTCTTTTCTTTTCTCCTTTTTTGTGAAATCAATTGAATATTGAACTATATGAACAATATGAAATCTGCAAAATATGAGATACTCAATCACCTTGAGATCCTATAAATTATAGGACCCTAACAGATTCTGGTGTCACCGTGTTGGAGCTGAGGAAGTGTATTAGAGCGGTGGACAAGGCAGGACTATTGAACCTGCTATGGGTGCCGCATTACAACTGTGCGCCCATAACTTTGATAGTGATCCAACAATTGTTATGCTTGGTGCACGACAGTGGCTTGTGGTTAGGAGAACCGATACCAATCACTGATATGCTGATCCATAGGATCACATTGCTACTGCACTCAGGGAAGAATCCAGTCAAGGAATTCGGCGGAAAGGTGGGCGAATGTGACCTCGCCTAGATAATGAAGGATAAGTTTAAGCTTGTCAAGAAACTGTGTGGCTACTCAATTTCCAACATAACTGACCCTGCGGTTAAGGTAGCCACCCAGATCTTGGCTAGGAAAATAATGAGGCAGTGTCGTACAAATGAAGTTCCGACACCCATTGTGTCATTAGTGGCCCAGTGCACAGAGGGTGTACAATTCAATTAGGCATGCTACCTCTGCACTGAGTTCCTCGCGAACAATAGAGAATCACAAGACCAAAGTAAGACCTTCCATTATGCATGGATTCTGCTATCAATCGTACTGGTCACGTTGGAATTACCGGAGGACAATTAGTTTCCTCCGATCACATCAGATCTGCTAGAAGCAACAAAGTTTGATTCACTCTGGGCCACAAGGACCCCGAAAGGGTCAAGGACAGTAAGATATTTTGGGTGTTGATGGAGGCAAGCATCCACACTGTGATAAACCACAAGCTGCGACTATCACCAACTGAATTTGAGTAGTTGTTGGGCTATGTGGAGTTGAAAGTAGACTTCCACTATGTCTCCATGAGGGCATGGAAGGACCCTGAGCAGAAGTGGTATGATCTCCCATAACTTGCAACAGATGATGCAATCACAACGGTCCTTGAGCGTTGGCCATCAGAGTGGCACATGAACTCAGATTTGTCAACTGGGTCCATAAATTCCGCAGGAAAGTAGAGGCTTGGTTGAAGATGAAACAGTTGGCTAAAGGAGGAAAAAGGAGGCCGAGGAAAATGCTAGAGCAGAGCGTGCTACAAATGAGTAGGCCACAGAGAAGGAAGGGGAGGAAGAGCACAACTTTGATAAAAGTCAGAGGTCCCCTTCACTTGCAGATAGAGGGCGACGAGCAAGAATCAGAATAGGGTGGTGGAGGCTAGGAGAGTACCCCGTTCCGGATAGAGCACACTTGGGAGTAGGAAAAATAAGGGTCGCGGAAGAAGTCAAAGGCCAGTAAATCATCGCTCGACCCAATCACCTTAACAAAAGGTGACTTGGATGACATCAGAGATAAAGTAAGGGATGCGACCATGGAGTTGCTGTAGTAATTTGAGCAACAACAAAAGTAAGCCTTGATTTCCATTCAGACAGGTCTGCGTGACCTACATTTCCAAACTACTCAACTACATACCAGTGTCGGGTGAGGCAACGCGACGTCGACTAGTTTGGCATCAGGGACCTCTAAAGCAGCGGAGATGGATCCCCGGGCCGTCACATGGCCAGATGGAGCTTTGACTGCAGAAATGGAAGCTAACAGGGCTATTGTCAACACTCTAAAGAAGGCTGGGTTGAACTTGGCCACTGCTTCCAAGTGAAACCCTTCACACCTTGTAGGCAGGTGTGATCGCAGGACTTCAGGCTCGAAAGTAGCGCACACTGAGTGTGATTAGCGAACAAATGGTGAACAATGTATAGATGTTTGTCGAGAAAACTTCAGCAATTGACACATGGAAGAAGGTGCAACAGAATAATGAGTACACTGCGACAGTAGTCGCTGAAGCATGCAGAACCGTTCAAGAGCTGCATATCCCAGAAGAGGCGCTAGTGGAGGCCAAAATTTAAAAGCTCGCTACAGGTGTGTGCGACACGAAGACAAAGTTGGCCAAGGTTCAGTTTGAGCTGAATCTTAAGTTCATAGAGCATGAGTTGAAGGCCCAACCTTCAACTCTACCAGAGGTCAGAGTGCAGCGCGAAGCAACTGTGAAGGATACAATTGCTACAATAAATGACGCGGTAATAGATTACACTGCGCTCTTTGAGCAGTCGCTGGAGGTGCTTACCAGTCTGCAGGAAGATCCCAAACTACAAAGGTTAGCAACAGAGGCGAGGGAATTATAACAGTAGTTCAACGAGGTCAGAGAGATGACGCGTACCATTGCCATCACACAAAGGTTGGCCAAGCTACAGGAAGCAAAGGTACTGAAGGAACAAGTGGATGCAACACAATGAAGAGAGGAAGTATTGAAGGCTAGATTGGGGCCTTGACTGGATGAGGCCTATGTGCTCACTACCACCATTGAGGGAAAACTTACTAGCCTAGAATAAGCACAACAACAAATCAAGGCAGATAGCACAAGACCAATAATGGAGCAGCTGGTGGAGCAGGTTAAGCAAGTGACGACACAATGTACCACCGAAGTTGCAGTTGCTGAAGTGGAGATGGGAGGTCTTCATGACAAGATTTGCATGCCAGTAGAGTGACTCGGGGGCAAGTCACCATATTTGTTTGGGGGCTTGTTGGGAACGGGTTCCCTAGGGTCATTTTTGGGGTTAAAAGCCCAAGTTTTGGGGCAGAAAGCCCAAGTTTTTGTATAATAAGTATAAAGTCTCTACATTTTGTGGTTGCAGAGTGTGAAGATGTGAAGTGTCATAAAGGGTTTTCGCCCTTATTTTATGTAAGCCATGTTGGCTTTAGGAGATCTACCCATGGTCCACAGACTATGGGATTGTATAAAAATGGAAGTCTTAGAAGAGTCTAAGGCAGTTCGGCCTTGGTATGTTTTAAGTCATTGATGAATGTAATGGGTTTGTGAGAGCTAAGAGTGAAGATTCTTAGTGTAGTAAAGAGGCTCTACAACTGTGTACGTAGCGGCCTAGGGTAGAAGTCCGCAGCTGGGTGCGCAGACCCCTGCTGTTGTGTGCGCAGGGTGGTTAGAGTCTATAAAGAAAATCTGAAGCATTAATAAATATAATTATTCTGGAATTACCTGTGTATGATCTATTTTACTTCTGTTATAAATGCATATGATTATGATGCAAGCCAGGTGTGCAATACCCATAATCTTTTCTCCCCTTATGCTTATACAATGCATCTTCAATATCAAACTCTGAATTTCCCCATTCCGGCTATTCCCCTAACATTTTCAATATGTAGAAGCATTTAAACATATGCAATAAAATCATAACCCCGACAATCTTCACACAATGTTTCCTTCATGAAAGGAAAGCTTTTCCCTGCTAATGGCACGAAACCATACACTCCACAATCAACTTTCCATGGGATTAAACCTAAGCTTCAATACAATCCTAATCTAAAAACTTCATGCAGAAGTTTGTCAAACACCGTTCAATTATCAAGAAATTCACAAATCGACTCTGTCTCTGTTCTTTAAGCGCGCCCTTGCCTTGACATTGGTTAACTAGCAACCCATTCAACGCCACTAAAACCAAGGGATCAACATATTATAAATGGATTCGGTGCACAAGAATCTCCGCCTCTTAGGAATATAATTTAGCCAGATCCTTTTTTAGGTTGAATGTCGCCTGTATGCGTGGTTCTCTGTTCTCAAACAAAGCGTGGCTCTGTTATAGATCGACTTTAACATTGCCTGCACGCGTAGTTCCTTTGCCTTCAAACCACGGTGTGCTCCTGTTATAAATCGATCTTAACATTGCCTGCACGCGCAGGTCCTCTGCCTTCAAACCAAGGTGTGAAACAATTAATGAAAACAAACTGATGACAGCTTCCTCCCGGCTGTACGCTACCTCGTTTAAAACACGTTGCACCTTAACTGCGCTTTTGATACTGCGCACTGTAAATTTCCCTATCTTCACGTGTGACTACATCGACTATTGCTCAGGAGTTTGCTCGCCTCTCAGGTGACCAAAGAACCAGGGAACGCCACGCTTGTAATATATAAGCCGTTGACTATCAACTGAAGCTCGAATTCGACAAAGAACAATGGAACTCCACGCATATAATATATGAAGGTTCACGACTTCAATAACTGGAAAAGGCACCAAATAATGAAATTCGACCTGTTGAATGCATGCATCCGAATTGACATAGAATCGTTGGATTTTTAATGCGCCGAGGGGGAAAGTTCAATCATCAATCTTATCGATTTCATAATATATACATATTTCCAGAGTTAAGACAAGAATTGTGCCTCTTTCAACCAGCGATTATAAAGTTGAATTACATGCAATTTTCTCTTATATAGAATCGATCCAATTCATGGTCGATTTACCCAGCTTCACAATTAAAATTAATGCACCCTCTGAGACAATCAGTCAATTACCAATCAATTTAATTGCACAACCCATAACTTAGAAATGAGACATAATCTTCAGAAAATTAAATTTTGCATTGATACATACAACACTTACATACTAATCTCCTTCCTTGGCCTGATTTCTAACTCATTGGCCCTTTACAAACTGCCCGAAGGCTCCCAAACAGAAAACTTCTCACTCACCCTCTCTGATTTTCAATGCCTTTGAGGCTTCATAATTTATAAAACTTAGCATGATCTAAAAATCCTAAAATCACTCAACTAAAAGCTTTAACTCTACATGCAATGCATACAAAAGTCTCTTGATGCTTTATTCCATCTTTTCCTGTCTTAAAAACAAGAAAAGCCTCCTTATCCCTTATTGCTTTTACGCCTAAAAGCTCTCCTTAGCTTTTGTGTTCCCATTTATTTACTTTGGAAACATCTAATTAATCACACTGACTTGTAACTTAGGAAAATAATTCTAGAAATGCTTGACCCCCTATGTCTATTATTTACAATAATTTCCCTTTGGGTTGAATGCTCCTGCATCAGACTTCCAAGGTAGAAAAAATTCATGATCTCCTGATCATGTGTTCAGATCTATGTTTGCCTGGATCCCATATCTTGTGTTGCAACTTTCCATTTGTCGCTGCTTCTGTCTGTTGTTCTTCTCCAGGTCTCCACACTTTATGCTGCCTTGCTCCACTAGCTGCACTCTCGCAATCTTCTGTTGTCTTCCTTTTGCTGCTTCTCCTTTGTTTCACTGCTGCTGGTCTCTTCCGGGATTCTTTCATCATCATCTGCCTCATCAGTTCAATTTCTCTGTCTAATAGACTTTCTCCAGCATCTTCAATAAAATATGTACTCACAAAACAGTTGTTAGAATAAAAAACATAAGGCATCAGTGCCTCCATAGATTTTGCTGCTGCTAGTGTTTCTCAGCTGTCACCATAAATGTCGCCCCACATGTTGCTCTAGCTGTCACTATGGATGTTGCTGCCTCCCAAACTTCCTGTCCCTATGCAACATTCTTTTGCTTGTCACCTGCAATTTCATCTGCAACTTTTTTCTCTGGTTCAGATGTATCCAACAAATATTTTAGCACATATGTCCTCTGTCTCTCCAACTCTCTTCTCTAGAGATCTAGTTTTCTATACAATTCAACAATTTCATTAGGAGTAGAACTTGGAAACTTCACACAATTTTCTATATCTTCAACAACTTTTGACCAATCATCAGCTGGTCCAACATTCTGATTAGACTCCTTCGTCTTCATTTTCCCATCATCGATCTGAACAGCCTTCAGATTCAACTCTTCTTGGACAAATTCTAAAGCTTGTTCATTTCCCTGTTTTGTACCTGCAAACATGCACAACTCATTAGTTTTTAAATCAAAAGACTTTTCAGTCTTGACTGCTTCCTCCATTATTTCACCAATGGGAACCTCCTCTTCCAACTCAGCTGTTCTGAGTTCTTCCCGTCTCAACTGTACATCCATTATCCGCTCCAGCTTCCTCAGCTCCCCTGTTAACTGCATGCTTATCTGTAAATCTCTTTTCTGCTGTAGCCTCTGCCACTTCACTCTCTTCCTCATCAGTAAACCATGTCTCTGGTCTTTCACATTTTCCCGTAATAACTCCATCAATAGCTTAAGATGAACTGCTATCTCAACTTTCTCTTTCTCATACTCTTCCTGAGTCAACTGCTGTCTTATGCCATTCGCCTTGGCATATTTCTTCTCTTTTCTACTGTGGCCTCTTTCTGAACCTCTGCTCTCTCCTTTATGACTTTCAGTAGTCATCTCCTTCGCCATGAGTTCCTCATCTATGAGTTGCATGAAGCCTCTACAACAGCAAACTCTCTTGCTTCCACTTAGCTCACCAATCCTTCCCTCCGGATCTGGTCTTTTGGTAATCATTGGTCCTCTGCTGGAACCTTTCGAGCATCCTCTACTGCTCCTGTAGGCTTCTCTCATCTACAACTTTATTCAACCTCTGTTGAATCTTTAGGTTCTGCCACATTCGCTTAGAATCCTTTGCTGGACTCCTTTATCACTGCACTCTCTGCTACAATATTCATCAGTTCCAAAAATCTAACATTCATTCATCACATGCAATTAACTTAACTAAAAAAAACTTGAATCTTCAAACAGAGCTATTCCTACTCTGATACCACCTGATGCAAGCCAGGCCTGCAATACCCAGAATCTTTTCTCCCCTTATGCTTATACAATGCATCTTCAATATCAAACTCTGAATTTCCCCATTCCGGCTATTCCCCCAACACTTTCAATATGCAGAAGCATTTAAACATATGCAACAAAATCATAACCCCGACAATCTTCACACAATGGTTCCTTCATGAAAGGAAAGCTTTTCCCTGCTAATGGCATGAAACCATACACTCCACAATCAACTTTCCATGGGATGAAACCTAAGCTTCAATACAATCCTAATTAAAAAAATTCATGCAGAAGTTTGTCAAACACCGTTCAATTATCAAGAAATTCACAAATCGACTCTGTCTCTGTTCTTTAAGCGCGCCCTTGCCTTGACATTGGTTAACCAGCAACCCATTCAACGCCACTAAAACCAAGGGATCAACATATTCTAAATGGATTCGGTGCACAAGAATCTCCGCCTCTTAGGAATATAATTTAGCCGGATCCTTTTTTAGGCTGAATGTCGCTGTATGCGCAGTTCTCTGTTCTCAAACAATGCGTGGCTCTGTTATAGATCGACTTTAACATTGCCTGCACGCGCAGTTCCTTTGCCTTCAAACCAAGGTGTGCTCCTGTTATAAATCGATCTTAACATTGCCTGCACGCGCAGGTCCTCTGCCTTCAAACCAAGGTGTGAAACAATTAATGAAAACAAACTGATGATAGCTTCCTCTCGGCTGTACGCTACCTCGTTTAAAACATACTGCACCTTAACTGCGCTTCTGATACTGTACACTGTAAATTTCCCTATCTTCACGCGTGACTACATCGACTATTGCTCAGGAGTTTGCTCGCCTCTCAGGCGGCCAAAGAACCAGGGAACGCCACACTTGTAATATATAAGCCGTTGACTATCAACTGAAGCTCAAATTTGACAAAGAACAACGGAACTCCACGCATATAATATATGAAGGTTCACGGCTTCAATAGCTGGAAAAGGCACCAAATAATGAAATCCGACCTGTTGAATGCATGCATCCGCATTGACATAGAATCGTTGGATTTTTAAAGCGCCGAGGGGGAAAGTTCAATCATCAATCTTATCGATTTCATAACATATACATAATTCCAGAGTTAAGACAAAAATTATGCCTGTTTCAACTAGCGATTACAAAGTTGAATTACATGCAATTTTCTCTTATATAGAATCGATCCAATTCATGGTCGATTTACCCAGCTTCACAATTAAAATTAACGCACCCTTTGAGACAATCAGTCAATTACCAATCAATTTAGTTGCACAACCCATAACTTAGAAATGAGACAAAATCTTTAGAAAATTAAATTTTGCATTGATACATATAGCACTTACATACTAATCTCCTTCCTTGGCCTGATTTCTAACTCATTGGCCCTTTACAAACTGCCCGAAGGCTCCCAAACAGAAAACTTCTCACTCACCCTCTCGGATTTTCAATGCCTTTGAGGCTTCATAATTTATAAAACTTAGCATGATCTAAAAATCCTAAAATCACTCAATTAAAAGCTCTAACTCTACATGCAATGCATACAAAAGTCTCTTGATGCTTTATTCCATCTTTTCCTATTTTAAAAACAAGAAAAGCCTCCTTATCCCTTATTGATTTTACGCCTAAAAGCTCTCCTTAGTTTCTGTGTTCCCATTTATTTACTTTGGAAACATCTAATTAATCACACTGACTTGTAACTTAGGAAAATAATTCTAGAAATGCTTGACCCCCTATGTCTATTATTTACAATAATTTCCCTTTGGGCTGAATGCTCCTGCATCAGATTATGTTATGATGAATACTGGGTTTATGTTTTAATGTTGTATTGCTGCGTGAATCCATATGTTTTTCTTTGTTATATGAATGCACATAAGAATATATGTTTACGCGAAGATCATCTTAATTCATGATGAAGTTATCAGATAGCTAAGCTAATTTGGGTAAATACAAAAGTCAGAGTAATTATAAAGGCGCGTAAGTGTCTGATTCGCCTATCTAGGGTATGCGAAGGTCAGTTGTAGACCTTCGTAGAGGTCTAGAGGATGACTAAGAGGAGTAGGGCTTATCGACCTGCGCGAATGAAGGTTTAGGCTATAAAACAACATCACTACCATCTCTGGGTGCAGAAACTTGGTTCTTGCATCCCCCCATACTGCTTCGGGTGAGATTTCAGTCCATGCTCCACGGATTTATACCGAAAGGGCCAGTAGTGTAGGGATTTGCTTGGCTAATTAATGCTGAACCTAGGCCAGAGCCCATGAAGCCAACATGTAGCTATAGGAAAGTGTGTTTTGATTCAGTAAATAGAATTGCATTTCATTTTTAAATCGAATTGTTAATGGTTTTCAGAATTCCAGTACTTCATTTCGTACTTAAGATTCCTCTCTGCTTTCATAACTATGGTAACCAATGTATCACTGATGAAGTCTTTGCAAGTTTTGGAGCATTGTTATAGACATATCGTGTGCATGATTAACTTTGTGATCACACTTTTACATTCGTTAATGGTTGGAAAAAGGAAAGTTTCAATTTGAAATACATTTCTAAAGAAAGAAATGTATGTTTTTAGAATTAAACCTCTTGTTTTGAATTGAAAGTGTTTCCATTGTTTATGAGTATACATATATATAATAGTGACACGAGGCTCCTATAGCTTGTGCTCTATTTGGCATAACTTGCATTGATTGGAGACATATTACTATTGGTTAGCATAGGCCGTGTGTTAATGCTTTAAGGAATTGTGTGACATTTGAGGTATAATTATTTCGATTTCCTGTGCAGGAATTATTTGAATCACAGTGTAATCATCACTTAAATAGATAGTTGGTTATTTGCTTCATTTCGTAGAAGGTTCCAATTAGAATTATTTTCATTCCTTATTAAAATAGGTTGAAGCTATCTGTAGTGATTTAAATTAGTTCTTAATTAGAAGAGTACCAATTCTGCCTTTTGAATGTAAGTAACACATAAGGATTGGGTTGAGTTATCATTGAGTTTCCTTTGATTCATAGTATCCTGGGGATTAGCTTGTGAAATGATTTTGAATCAGGTTACTGCTAGTTTGGTTTGAAAACATCAATAGTGATAACTATCTATTTTATTTCCGAATGAGTTCTTGAGTTAAATAAGTCATAGTTAAAATAGAATAGTGATTTGAATTTTGAATGAGATAGATTAGATTAGAGTAAAATAGGTTTATTCACTTCATATTTTCTGGATGAGATCATTAGATATAGGAATTGAGCATTTAGTACTTAATTTCATACTAGAATTGTTTAGGGTTTGAATCGGAATGTAGTGCAACTCAAAGTTTACGAACTCCAAATGACAATTTAATCTAGGGAAATCAACGACATATAAAATTCCTACCAATGGTTATGTGATCCAAGTAAATCACCATGAATTTATCTTGCCCTCCAATGAATGATATATCCATTTTCCTTGGGAAAGTGGATCCAACATATATGACGCCAAAAGGCATTCTAGCATACATGAACATTCCCCAACGTGTAGTGAAAGTTATTTTCTTCTAATCCTCAGGGTGTACAATGACCTGATTATGTCCAAAGAAAACATCCATCATGGACATTCGGGAAGACCCTACTACTTTATGTAGGATATAATCCATTTTAGGAAAAGGGTAGCTATCTTTTAGCGAGGCCGCATTTAGATTTCTAAAATCTACACATAGCCTTATTTCCCTATTTTTCTTCCTGACGGCGACTAAATTTGCAATCCAATATGAATATCTCAAGGGTACAATAATATTATCCTGTAATAATTTCTTCACTTCCTTTTCAATTGATGGGAGTAACAAAGGATTAACTTGCATGAGTTTTTGCTTGTATGGATTCACTCCAAATTTTTAAAGGAATCTTATGTTGTGTGACATTAGGGTCAAAATTCTTCAAATAATCATATGACCACGTAAACACATCCATATATTCCTTAAAAGGTCAAGATATATTTTTTTGTATTCTTTTAGGAATCCTTTGGCTAACTTGACGACTTTGGGATCATCTTTTGTGCCAACATTACAATCTTCCACATCTTCCTCAAGCTCTTGTTCTGTTGGTTTAGCAGCCACATCATTTGAGTTAAACAACTTTTCTAATGGAACCAACCCTCTAGGGATGGTATTTCCCTTCAGTTGCAATATTTTGTGACCAACAATAGATTCCTTCTGGTCGTCCTATTTTTCATATGTTATCTCCTCCTCCTCCTGATCAATCATTGAGTTTGATAATTCCCCAATAACCTCCATAAAGAATTTGATTTGTTCCTTGTCCTCAAACACCTTCCAATGTTTCACATTGTCTGGTACTAAAGGATTGTACCTGACCTCAACTTCGTATCTAAGTAATGGGTTTTGAGGGGTTTTTAAATTACTA
The DNA here is from genome assembly GCA_000404065.3 of Pinus taeda. Lineage (NCBI taxonomy): Eukaryota > Viridiplantae > Streptophyta > Pinopsida > Pinales > Pinaceae > Pinus > Pinus taeda. The sequence continues at coordinate 38,152 of APFE030214854.1, forward strand.
GCAGGGATTTCTAAAGAGTCAGTCATCCTATTTCACTCTTTGGATAAGAAATCAATATTGAAAGCTAGGAAAAAGTTTTCCACCAAATCCCAACTTCATTCCTGTAAGACTTCAACCTTGGGTGTTTTGTTTGACATTGATTTTTTACCTGCTTCACCACCAATTATGAGTCCCCATACACAAACAAGCGACCAATGTTAAGGCTTTTGGTAACTTGCAGACCCAACATTAATGCTACATATTCAGCTACATTGCTCGTGGCCTCGAATTCCAATTTGAAAGAAAAAGGAATAAAATTACCTTCTAGGGGCACCAACAACATGCCTTCTACATTTCCTTCCTTAGAATAAGCGCCATTAAAATATAATTTCCATATCTGGGAATGTTCAAGTAGTTGTTTACCCAACTAGGTAGTAAATTCCACCTTGGTATCTCCCATGATTTGATCATCTACTTCTAATAACATATAAGAAAAATATTTCTCCTAACCATACACTAGAGCATGGATTGAACAGATTGCCTTTGTAACTGTCTTCATAAATATGGATTCTCTATATAATAGACACTCCTCTCCACCAAACACTAGAATGGTAATATATGTTAGATCCAGAATAATAGACCCCCAATTTTCATCCCCCATGACCTGGACAAAAGCATACCAAATCCTGCAGGGATGTCAGAAACTACTATACCCATGACCACACTTTTTGCTAGGATTTGAGCCAAATTAACCACTAGATTCTTAATAATTTCTAGGCACTTTACTCTTTTCGAATAAAAGGAATATATATATTTGTATGGTTTTGTTTCTCTGCAGTCTCAATGCTTCCACCATAGATAGTGGCATTAAGTTATGAGATTCTCATGAGTCAAGCATACATTTATGTAGTAGCAGATCATGGATCACCAAGGTGGCATAGAATGGAGGAGTGGAAGGGTTCATCTCCTCCACATGTGGTCCAAATACAAACATGGGCTTTTATTCTTATAGGTTAAGGCTATCATGAAGGAGGGTAATGGTGGGTGAGTTCATAAACTAAGACACTTGAGCTTTATAACTTGGTTGTTTCAACAATTCAGTCAAATGGACAATTATCTTGACTTTCTCTAGCTATTTTTGAAGATTGAAGACAGAGGGATTCCTATCAATTTTAACCAACTCGACAAGTTCTTTACCCTCATTACAGGTTGGCTTTATTTATGGTGGAAATTTCTCTATTTCGGAGGCTCTAGACTGATTGGGAATGGGATTGGAGGATTCTTTTTTGGTTGGTGGAATGGGGTTGAGTGGTTTCAACCCTTGATCAATTGGCTTATGGAGACTTAGGTGCATAGTTTCCTCATTCTGATCCTACATTATGGACATTTTCCTAGATGAACCGAGATAATATTTCCTATGTTATTGGGTCTGCATGAAGTTGGAAAACTGTTTACAATAATTATCCATCTTATCATCATCTAGTGGGGCATCCAAATCATCCCCTTCTTCTTCATGTGCTTCTATTTCATTTTCTCCCTCCGAAAGCGAAGAGAATTGGTTTTCTTGAAACTCTATAGTTTCTGCAAAATTCTCCTTAAGATAATCTTCTAAATACAAAGGAGGTTGAATATGATCATGTTGATCCTTTCTCTCCCTTTGCAAGAGCTACAAGGGAGGCCTCCTGTATTGGGGGTTAAAATTTCCATTAGGATTTGGTTGACTTTGTAGAGGGGGGTTTTCATTTTCCCACTCCAGTTTTACAATTTTGTTAGACAAATTCCTTATCATCTTTTTCATCTCATATAACTTTTGATCTTGAGATTCCTTGACATGGCCTGAAGAACTAGCTTCTTCCTTTCCCCTCCTCCTGTCACCATATTCAACATTCCCTTTCCATTTCCTAGTGGAGGTGAAATTTGCTTCAACTTCCAATGCATTTGTTTGGATTTTATCCAGAGTATGAGACTTTATTTCTCTTAGGGTAAACTAAAATTCTGGTTCAAAGGCTCTAGCAAAAACCACTTTAGCAACATCTCGTGGAGGTTTAATTTCAGCAGTGAGACTATTATACAATTTATTAAACCTCTTTATAAATTCCGAGACATCTTCGTTAAGTTATTTCTTCGTTGCATTTAATTTTGCAAGAATATACCCATGGTCCCTTTTCTCCTCACATTTCTGCATGAAAGAGTCTTACATCTCCTCCCAGGTATTAACTGGAGCATGTTGTGGTGGCTATAACAACCTCCAAAATTTTGGCCTGCATTCAATTTTAGAGCCTTCCTTGGGTTTTTCCTTGATGTTTGCAAGTACTTGGGCTCATCCTGTGACCCCATGTTGAGTCTTTGCACCCTCCTCGCTTGATTGTTCATCATACATCTTTTTGCATGTTGGTCACAATGTTATGCTTGCAATCATGTTTTAGCCATGCACAAGGTTTGCCTTCGTGTGTACAAGTTTTGTCTGCTATGTAAACATTTGCTTCACTCACACACTAAGTTGTATGCATTTTCGTGCAAGTGTCATCGCGGTCGTTCAACGATCTATCACAAGTGTCACGCTTGTCGCTCACACCGTCAGTCACTCACATTGAGTATATGTCGTCGTAACGATTTGAGGTGTCTTTTCATCAAGTCATGTTGAGTGTGTGTTCGTGAGGTCGTGCATGTATGAAGTCACTCGTTCACACACTTGGTCATTTTGTTGAAGCTCTATCGACCCGACCAACCTCCAATAGTCAGACATTCACTGAGCTGCATTGTGCAATTTCAACTCTTAGTGATTATGTACTAGTACCCAGAATTGCACAAAGCTTGACGCTGCCTCCCAAGCAATCTGTACTGCGCAATCCTATAATCAAATCGACTTACTGTCACCCAGAACACCGTAGAAGTTTTCTAGCAAGTCATTTTAATTTGCGCTACTCGCAAGAACATCAACTGAGCCTCCCGCTGGTCACCTAGAGAGTTTGATCAGGCAGTGACCTCGGGACTCACTCCCTTGAAAAATTGCACAAAAGGCTGTAAAGCATGCCCGCTCTGCTAACCGGAGAAACTGCTCAGATGTGCCGGATAGACACCTTGTGTCTGTGATTATCTCCCTAAAAAAATTACACATTTTTTCCAACCAGTCACCTAGTCAGCCGACCTACTACTCACACAAAAAAATGCGCAGATTTCATGAGCAGTCCCCAAGCTGCCCAACATCCCGCTCAGTTCAAGAACTATGCAAGAATTTTCAGCAGGCCAACCTTCTAGCAATTGCACAATTTTTTCCAGCAACACTCTCGCATCCCGTTGCCAGCTCCCTGAAAAAATTGCATAGTTTTTCCAAGCAAGCCTCCTACAGCCCACTGCCAGCTTCCTGGAGGAATTGTGCAATTTTTGCTGCCAATCCCCTCTGCTTCCTACACTGCTTCCCTCAAGAAATTGTGCATATCTTCCTTCCAACTGAGCCAGATCTCACTGCGAGCAAGGATGACGAACCAAAAAAGGACTCTAGAGATGCGAGAAGGAAGCCCCAGGCTGCAACAAGGAAGGGTAAAGACAAGGAAGCAAGTGATATTGAAACCCTTACTTGTCTTGTCAAGAAATTGACAACATAAGTGTCTGAGCTCAAACAATGAATAGTTGACAGATTTGCGAGTAGCCAACCACCCAAACAAAGACAAGTAAGCATGTCATCAAGCAGCAATCACTTCCTGACTAAAATTGCACAGAGCTCCAGCTCAGTGTTCCAGGTCGAACAGTGCAAGAACAACAAATTTTTCTCATTTCATGAATATGAGCACCTAGAAGGGTCTTGTTCAGACTGGAAATGAGTTGTAGGCTCAATATGCGACCACATGCCAAACATGATGAGAAGTACGTAGGGATAGCTGGGAGACACGGATGATGCCGAAGATGTTGCACTTGATGAGATTTCAAGTGCTGGGTAGGTGATTAACATGTATCAGTGATCACAAGCAATGCAGAAGACAAACACCGAGAAGAAGCCCCAAAAGAAAAATGGTCGTTACAATCTCAGAAGTCAAGGCGATTCCCCTACAATTTGGGAAGTGCAAGAAAGGATTGAACTATTGAGGAAGGTTGATCCATCATCTGTCTAAAAGCAAAAAACATAAAGCAAGCCCAGGAAGACGACGATAGATAAGAGTACGTCCATGAGCAATAAACTATAGGACACTCCACCAGACAACATGAACACTAGTCTCACCCCTGAAATCTCGGTGAGTCTACCCGCTTTGGATTACAATATCATGGAAGACATTAAGAAAACTTGCGCAAACATCAATTTTTCGAGTTGGCTAAGATTTAGAGTCAGCGGGATATTCTGTTGTGTGCACTGGGGTAAACATCTATAGACAGCGCAACCTTTACCAGCAAGGGAGCAAGCACACCTCCCGGATCACTCTCAACTATGGTAAACACACCATGGATGGAAGAAGCAAACTATATTTTCCCTCCATTCCTACTTTCATTTGAAATCTTTAACTATAATGTTCACAATTATTTGGTTTATTCTGGCTAGGCATCCAACGTCATGCCGCTCTCCATTACTAAAAGATTAATGTGCAATGGAGCAAGACATCTACACAAATCATCCAACTTGAACGTACATCCATAATAGCCATTGGTGAACTTCAGGATGTGATCATCCGACTATATCATGATAGCCAAGTTCACTAGTGCATAAACATTGTTGTTTTGGACATATCAGAAGCGTATGGCTTAGTACTCAACAAAGACTGATCTAGCAAGCTTATTGGATACTTTGCTATAAACTAGTCACACATGTGACTTCCATACAAGGGAAAAAGCAATCAAATCTGGGTGTTATCTGAGAGATACATGAGGCACAATGTCATTCCCATCAATGGCGAGAAGAAACCACTAGCCTTTTCAGAGCTCATGTTCGACAATTTCCTCTTGGAAACAACGCTGGGGTGTCATCTCGCACAACCAACTCCGACCCCACCAGACACGCATTTGGGTCTCCTTCCTTGCCCAACTAATGGAAATGAAAGATGTACAATGCGTTTTAACGTCAGTAGTAGTAGAAGTAGTGATAGCAATAGCAATAATGCAAGCACGTCGAATGGTCGTATATAGATGAGTTGTGGACCATGTACTTCAACAAATCAAAGACATAGGATGGATCTAGAGCCGGGTGTGTCATGATTGACCCAAAAAATAGGAAACATTTTATTTCAAGCCACTTGGAGTTTGAGTGCACAAACAACATTGATGAATACAAAGCACTCATGTTGGGCTTGCAAAAACCCATTAACCTCAACGTGGTCACACTCAAAGTGGTAGGTGATTCATAAATAGTGGTATTCCAGGTACATAATACCATACACTGTCTATCACCTCATCTCAAAAGTTACCAGCAAGAGGTATGGCGACTGATCTCCAAATTCCAAGCATTCAATATCACTGCTATACCAAGAACGCGTAATGCCACTGCCAATGCTTTAGAAAACACAGCTTCTAGAATGTCACTACTTAGGGATAGATTTACTATTGAAATTTTGTATAGGCCTTCTATCTCAGATAACATAACTAATTTATGCATGTTTGATGATGATCAAAAGATACTGCATTTCATGGCCAATGCTGATATCTTCAAAGATGCAGTGATTGACGAAGATGAGCACAAGAAGTCTCTGCAAGCTGGGGTTGATGACAAGAAAGGAAACCTCATTCCCAAGGGTGTGGTATCTTTGAAAAAGCTCTATGACTTGCAAGACCGCTTTCAGGGGCCAAGGAACAGAAAAACAAACAACTCTACCATGATGTTGTTGGCATTATGGTACATGTGTAGTCCTTGATGGCAACCCACTCACAGGTCAGTTCAGAATTGATAAAGGGCAACTCACAATGTAATAGGTCAATTCAGAGGTAACAGGGTAATGGTACAGAATAACAAGGTGATGGGACAAAGGACTACAGATCAAAATCAAGAAATTGAAGAAAAATCATGTTTTAAGTTGTATACGTTGGTTCGCCTAGTCCAAATAGCATATACAAGCAGGTTCACAGAACAAAAGGTGCGTATACGTATGCACACACTTTCACAAGAGTAAAAGTGCATATGGGATGGAAAATTAAGGTTAATGAATACCAAGGGTCCATACCATGGTAATAGCCCACAATATTGAGTGGAATAACGGTTACTTGATCCCATATAAGAATACCATAGGTTCTAAGTGTTGTTTTGGTCCGAGGTATTGAGAAAGGCTAAAAATATATAAGGACGAGAAAATCAAAGGGCTAAGTGTGAAAGTGAAAGTGTTTTTCATGAACACATTTATTTGAAGTATATTTTATGTTGTAAAGGTTATGGTTATGATATGATCTGAAATATCTTGTGCACCATTGGATACAATGTTGGATCAAGATCATGAGACTTGAAATGACTTATCATTGTATGATCTGATAATGGATGGGCTAGATCTGAATGCTAATATGTGTTTTATCCTTTAAATGTTATTATCTAGGTATGTCTGAAGTCTGGAATAGCTACAAAGTTATAAATTATTATTTGCAGATCTATATGTTGGTTCGTCTTGGTGAAGGTGCATATACATGCTGATTCGGCTCTTCCAAGTAGTGTACGCAGAAGAAAAGCCTGTTGTTCAAAGATGACCGATATATCTGATCAGTGCTAGTGTTTTACTGTTGTTTTTCAATGATGTCTTCATTAGATCTAAAAGCAAAACTGATTGTATAAGGAGATTGAGCTTGGTTGATTGATTGATTGAGAGAGAAGGGTGATATTTGCTGCTATCTATTTAGAACTCAGTAATATGACAATAGATCTTCATAATATCACTGGTTGGTAGTGTTTTTGGTTCAAAGGTTTTATGATTCAATATATTTAGAGGTATACCCAGGTTGGGTTAAAGAAAGTAGCGTATACATGCAGGCTGGCTTCACTAAAGTAGCGTATACATTATGACATATGATTTTTGAGGTTGCAGTTGGTTCTGGTTGTTGATGTAGTGTTCTGAGTTCGGCTTTGTGTTCTGGTGATAGTGATCTGACTATTCAGATTGATTGAATGTTGATAGATGCAGTTGTATTACAATGGTGATTGATTTTGAGCTTCAATGTTACTGGTGGGTCTAGTATGAAAATTTGATGAAACGTGGCCTACATATTGTGTTGTTGTGTACCAGGAGTATCTAGTCTGAAAATTTATGAAACATGGTCCCTAGAGGAAGAGTGAAGGTAGTATCCTTCTATAGATTGGCGCCTACGTACTGGTAAACGTATCAACCAGTACAAGAGCTAGGGGATTGGAGCTCCTTTCTAGTAGAAGTTGGAAAATGAGTGAAAGTTATATCCTTCAGTAGGAAGATGCCTGCATACTGGAAAAGTCTGCACCAATACAAAAATTGTAAACACTTATTAATATAAGAAGATTAAAGACTGAGACAACAACAGTGGTGGTTTTTTCCCACATTGGGTTTCCACTTGAAAAATCCTGGTGTTCATGTGTGCTGCTTATGTGTGTTGATTTATTCTATTCTTACTGCATCTTCTTACTTCTTAATGCATCAAACTATGATTTAAGAGAATGAATTAGTTGTTTATCAAGTTTATTATATATACATTGGTTTAATTCTTTATAGGCGTGGACAAACCCTGGTTGATTTTAGTAAAATAACGTATACAGTTTGAAAAAGAAAATCATTATTGTGAAAGTTAAAATACTGATTCACCCCCCCCCTAGTATTTTTCCCAACAATTGGCATCAGAGCAGGTCGTTCAGAAGAAGCTTGATCACTTGAAGGGAGATCTCTCAAGATGAACAATCACGAAGAATGGGATCTATCAGACCACCAATCTTCAACGGAAATAACTTAGCATATTGGAAAATAAGAACTAGAGCCTATCTTCAGTCACTCGAAGTTGATGTTTGGGAAATTATGGAAGGAGGATACCAATATCCAGCAGCAATCCCCATAGGCCCAGCAAAAAAGTAAGCATATGAAAACAATGCCAAAGCTGTCAATGCATTATTGGGAAGTCTATCAGAATCAGAATTCGTCAAAGTCATGCAGCTCAACACAACCAAAGCAATATGGGACAAAATCATTCATAGCTACGAAGGAGACTGCAAGGATAAATGTGTTAAGCTCCAAACTCTCAGAATTCAATATGAAATTCTCAATATGCATAGTGACGAAAGTCTTGCTAGTTACTTTTTATGAGTAGATGAGATTGTAATTTGTATGAAGAATCTCGGTGAAGAAATAAAGGAGGCTACTTTAGTAGAGAAAATTTTGAGATCTCTATCTTCTAAATTTGAGTCAAAATTATTTGCCATTGAAGAGAAGCAGGATTTACAATCTATTACTATTGTTCAACTTCAGGGAATTTTAACTGCCTTTGAAATGAGGAAAGGAGGTCCATCAAATATCAGAGAAGTCACTTTAAAAGCCTCGACAAAGGGAAAATAAATGGAAGATCTCAAGGAATCGGGATATATATTAGAAGAAAATGAGGTAAACTTTGTGAAGAAACTTCAACGGGGTTTCGGAAGATTCAGAGGTAAGCTTCCCTTAAAATGTTTTGCTTGTGGTAGAGTTAGCCATTATGCTGCTAAATGTACTCGTAAAGATAATCATGACAAAGGAAAGGATTCTACAAAAGGTAATAGGAAATAGTTTGTTAATAGAAGAAGTTATTATACTCATGAAGATAGTGATGGCTTGTCTAATAGTGATGAAGATAAATCTAAACAAGATATTAAACTACTCATGGCTTATGAAAATGATGATTTTATGGATGCCTTAGAAGAAGAAGATTTTCTTGAAGAAACCAATCAACATAAAATCCGTTTGGAAGAAAAGAATATGGTCATAAACACTTTGACACATCAACTCACTGAAAGAGAAAAGCACAATGAAAAATTAGAATGTGAAGTAGTGGGTCTAAGAAAAGAACTCGAGAAGACAAAATCTCTGAATCTTAGATTTGGTAAAGGATCAGAAACCTTATATGAAATCACCAAGGTTCAACGTTCTCCTCTTATAAAGACTAGTCTTGGATACATTGGAGAAACATCGCAACCAAAAAAACCTTTACCCATCACCAGAAACTATCTTGATGCAACAAAAACTGGCGAACAATGTGTCAATCCTTAGCAAAAGCCTAAAGGTACTTCCTAGGTAAATAATGCTCATTTTACTCCAAGGGTGAACATTAATAGAAGCACCAACCAAAAGGTGAATAATACCAAAAGATTTTATGATCATAGAAACTTCTTCTTTAATGGACAATGTTTTTCATGCCATAACTTTGGTCATAAGGTTATTCAATGTGTTGCTTACAAAATTATCATGACTAGAGAAGCAAGAAAACAAACGAGCGTGACAGGAATCAAGAAAAGATCCTATAATATTTTTTCTCTCCTATTGAAGATGAAATTTAATGTTCATTTTTAAATAACTTTGGTCATGAAGAATCTGAACGTAGGAGCAAATTTCAGCCAGCAATTCAAAAGGAGCAAACATGATCAAATTCCAAGGTATGGAAAAAGAAGGAATTTCAGCTAGAAAGATGTGGCATAGCTCTGTTTTCAAAAGGACAAGAAAATTAGTGGTAAATTGATAACAAATGCTCTAAACACATGACAAGTGATAAAGATAAACTCCTTTCATACAAAGCTTTAGAAAAGGAAAAGAATGTCTCTTTTGGAAATGTCACACCAGCTGCCATTAAGGGTAAAGATTATGTTTATTTAAAAGAAAAGGTTAAAGCTAGAAATGTTATGTCTGTTGATGGTTTAAAGAATAACTTGTTGAGTTTTAGTCAAATGTGTGATCAAGGAAATGAAGTTGTGTTTCGATCAAAAGAATGTGTGGTTCGTGAGCTTGACACAGGTAAGACCATAATCAAAGGTAAAATAACTCTAAGCAAACTATATATACTAAAAGGAGGTCAAGAACAATGTTATTTAAGAAAAACATAAGAGAACTAGTTATGGCATAGAATATTGGGGCATCTAAGCTTTTCTCAAATAATAAAAGCATGCAAGCTCAAGGTGGTTCATGATCTTCTAGATATCATCATATCCCAGAAAATACCATCTGCAAACCATGTCAATTTGGTAAGAAAACTAGAGTTCAATTCAATGCCAATGAAGGATTAGCAAGTGAGCCTCTTGAACTCATTCATACTGATTTATGTGGGACAACAAGGAAAATGTCACCTCATGGAGAAGAATACTACATTTTATTCATTGATGATTTTCCTAGAATGTGCTGGATTGGTTTACTAAAGAATAAAGATGAAGCATTTGAAAAGTTTAAAGTATTCAAAGCTTTAGTTGAAAATGAATTAGATCTAAAAATCAAATGTCTCAAATCTGACTGGGGAGGAGAATTCATATCAGATGAATTTTTTGAATTTTGTGAACAACATGGAATAAAGAGACAGTTCTTTGTTGCCAAAACTTCTCAACAAAATGGTATGGTGGAAAGAATGAATAGAACAGTTCAACAAATGGCTCGGGATATGCTTGATGAATCTGGAACTCCTAACACCTTCTAGGTGAAGCTGCATATACTACATTAAATTTTCTCAGCAAAGCTCATGTTCGTGTAAATAGTGATCAAACTCCATATAAACTTTGGTATGGTAAGCTTCCTACTGTAAAACACTTCAGAGTTTTTGGAAGCAAATGTTTCATCAAAAATACTGATGAAAAACTTGGTAAGTTTGAACCCATAGCAGACGAAGCAATATTTCTTGGTTATTTATCTAGAGGTAAAGGATACAAATGTTATAATAAGAGATTTCGAAAAATTGTTGAATGCATTGATGTTGTAATCGATGAAGCAGGCAGAAATACGAAATAGGTGACATCAACAAAGGAATATGATAATGATGAAGATGACGAATGCTTTCCCGTATCAAATCGAAATGATATACAGGAAGAAACCAATGAAGCATCAGAAGAAGATACATCTAACCGAGAAAAGGCTCCATCCAGGTATGTTCAAAACAATCATCAAGAATCTCAAATTCTATGAGAAAAAGGGTCTGGAGTACAGACAAGAAGAACTCTTGTAGGATGTTCTAGTTATCTAGCATTATTATCTTCCATAGAACCAAAAAATTTCAATGAAGCTAGCAGAGATGAATGTTGGGTTAAGGCCATGGATGAAGAACTAGACCAAATTGAAAAGAATGATACTTGGGAATTAGTTCCTAGACCTCATGATAAAAATGTTATAGGAACAAAATGGATATTAAAGAATAATTTAAACGAAAATGGAGAGGTTATTATAAATAAAGCAAGGCTTGTTTGTAAAAGGTATGCTCAACAAGAAGGTGTAGACTTTGAAGAAAATTTTGCACCTGTTGCTAGACTTGAAGCCATAAGAATGTTTCGTGCTCTTTCAAGTTTTCAAAAATTAAAAGTGCTTCAAATGGATGTAAAATTTGCATTTCTTAATGGAGATTTAGAAGAATAAGTATATGTTGAACAACCAGAAGGATTCATTATCGGAAATGATGCAAATATTGTATGCAAACTCAAAAAGGATCTATATGGACTGAAACAAGCTCCAAGGGCATGGTATTATCGTCTTGACAAATATCTTCAACAACAAGGTTTCACAAAAGGATCTGCAGAAAAAAAAACTTATATACAAAAATTGAGAATGATAAACTACTAATTATTGTTGGTTATGTTGATGATATCATCTTTGGTAGTAATGAAGAATCTATGAGTCAAAAATTTTCTTTTGTTATAAAGCAAGAATTTGAAATATATTTTCTTGGAGAAATAACTTATTTTATTGGTCTACAAGTACAACAAACAAAAGATGGCATCTTTCTTTCACAAACTAAATATCTCAAGAATATTTTGAAGAAGTATGGAATGGAAGATTCCAAACCAGTATGTACTCCAATGATAATGGGATGTAGTCTTAATTATAATGATGAATCTCCTACAGTGAATCAACCAACGTATAGATCTATGATTGGAAGTCTACTTTATCTAACAGGTACCAGACCGGATATCATGCATGCAATAGGAATTGTTGGAAGGTTCCAAGCCAATCCAAAGGAATCACATCTGCAAGCTATAAAAATAATATTCAAATATCTCCAAGGAACTAAAGAATTTGGTCTATGGTATCCTAAAGATACAGATCTCACTCTTCATGCATATACAGATGCAGATTGGTCTAGAAATGTTGATGACTAAAAAAGCACTAGTGGAGGTGCATTCTATATGGGATCTGGATTAGCATCTTGGTTCAACAAGAAACAAAGTTCAATTGCCTTATCTACAGCTGAAGCAAAATATGTGGATGATGCATCTTGTTGCACATAACTACTCTGGATGATGCAAACATTACAAGATATTCAAATCACATGTTCTCCACCCATCTCCATTCTATGTGATAATACAATTGCTATTAGTATTTTGAAAAATCCAATCATGCAATCCAAGACCAAGCACATACCCATTAAGTACCAATTTCTATGAGAACAAGTGCTTGAACAAAAGGTTAAATTGGAGTATGTTCCCTACAAAGAACATGTTGCTGACATATTTACCAAACCACTTCCCAGAGAAGCATTTGAATATCTCAGACAAAAGCTGGGAGTTGTTTCTGCCTCATCCTACTGTTAAAACCAGTTTAAGAGGAATGTTTCCTATACGTGGATTTCATGGAGCAGGGTCATGTATATATGCAAGTTTTTGTGGCTGCAGTAGCGTATGTGTTTTCTTGATAGAAAAATAGTGGGTTGGACTCAAAATCAGTTTTTGACATGGGTGTTCAGCCTGATATTGATGGTTACAGTCTACTAATATGCTTTGTTCATTACTGTTTATTTGATTGATGAAGATGCCTTGATGAATGAATTGTTGACAATTCATAGGTAGCACATGTTCAAGGAGAGCATTAGCTTTCAAAAACATTATGCATTTTTTGCATCATGGTTGTTGAATTTAGCTATGGTCTCAGATATTCATATCATTTGTTGTAAAGGTCATGTAAGGACCTAGTGTCATGTCTCTCTTTGTCATAATCTATTATCAATGAGTCCTTTTGGACATATGTTGTAATTTTTACCCCCACTATGCATGGGAAGGATGATGTAATAATTGAAAATTTTCAAGTCATGTATGAACATTTGGTATATCCCCACATGGTTGGGTGATTGATGTATGTATGAGTCATTGGTGATAAGAAGGTCATACTCACAGAGTTGAGTTATAGAGTCATGTTATTCTTTTGAAAAATATTTCTGCAGACTCTGCATGTGCTTAGGGGGAGCATGAACAATACAGTGCATCTCATCTTGTACTAAGGGGGAGAATATCTTGGTCCGCCCTTTTCCCTTGATGTCAAAGTGGGAGAGTATCTTGGTTTTTCTTGATATATCGAACAGGTTCTAGAGCTTGAAGTAATCAATACCAATATGGTTGTCAACAACTCCAAAGGGGGAGATTGTTGGCATTATGGTAAATGTGTTTTCCTTGATGGCAACCCACTCACACGTCAGTTCAGAATTGATAAAGGGCAACTCACATTGTAACAGGTCAATTCAGAGGTAACAGGGTAATGGTACAGAAGAACAAGATGATGGGATAAAGGAACATAGATCAGAATCAAACAATTGAAGAAAAAGAATGTTTTAAGTTGTATTAAGTTATATATGTTGTTTCACCTAGTCCAAACAACATATACAAACGGGTTCACAGAACAAAAGCGCGTATACGCTTGCACACACTTTCACAAGAGGAAAATCGTGTATGGGATGGAAAATTAGGGTTAATGAATACCAAGGGTCCATATCATGGTAATAGCCCACAATATTGAGTGGAATAACGGTTACTTGATCCTATATAAGAATACCACAGGTTCTAAGTGTTGTTTTGGTTCGAGGTATTGAGAAAAGATAAAACTATATAAGGAGGAGAAGATCAAAGGGCTAAGTGTGCAAGTGAAAGGGTTTTTCATGAATACATCTATCTGAAGTATATTTTATGTTTTAAAGGTTATGTTTATGATATGATCTGAAACTTGTGCACCATCAATGTTGGATCAGGATCATGAGACTTGAAATGACTTATCATTGTATGATCTGATAATGGATGGGCTAGATCTGAATGCTAATGTGTGTTTTATCCTTTAAACATTATGATCTAGGTATGTCTGAAGTCTGGAATAGCTACGAAATTATAAGTTATTATTTGCAGATCTATATGTTGGTTCGCCTTGGTGAAGGTGCGTATACATTCTGATTCAGCTCTTCCAACTAGCGTATTAAGTCTGGTTGATTGATTGATTGAGTGAGAAGGGTAATCTTTGGTGTTATCTATTTAGAACTTAGTAATTTAATAGTAAATATTCAGAATGTCACTAGATGGTATAGTTTTTGGTTCAGAGGTTTTATGATTCAGTGTCTTTAGGGGTATACGTAGGTTGGGTTAAAGAAAGTAGTGTATACATGCATGTTGGCTTCATTGAAGTAGCTTATACATTCTGACATATGATTTTTGAGGTTGCAGTTGGTTCTGATTGTTGATGCAGTGTTCTGGGTTCAGCTCTGTGTTATGGTGACAGTGATCTGACTATTTAGATTGATTGATTGTTGATAGATGCAGTTGTATTTGATGGTTGTATTGTAGTGGTGATTGATTTTGAGCTTAAATGTTATTGGTGGGTCCAGTATAAAAATTTGATGAAATGTGACCTACATATTGTGTTATTGTGTACCAGGAGTATCTAGTCTAAAAAATTATGAAATGTTGTCCCTGGAGGAAGAGTGAAGGTAGTAGCCTTCTGTAGGTCGATGCTTATGTACTGGTAAACATATTAGCCAATACAAGAGCTAGGGGGTTGGAGCTCCCTTTGAGTAGAAGATGGAAAAAGAGTGAAGGTTGTAGCCTTCAACAAGCAGATGCCTACATACTGAAAAAGTCTACACTAGTGCAAAACTTGTAAACACTTTTTTTTATAAGAAGATTGAATATTGAGATGACAACAGTGGTGATTTTTTCCCACATTGGGTTTCCACTTGAAAAATCCGAGTGTTCATGTGTGTTGCTTATGTGTATTGATTTATTTTGTTCTTATTGCATATGTTTACTTCTTAATGCATCACACTCTGATTTAAGACAATGAATTAGCTGTTTATTAAGTTTATTATATATATGTTGGTTTAATTATTTATAGGTGTGGACATATGATGGTTGATTTCAGTAAAATAACATATACATTTTGAAAAAGAAATTCATTATTGTGAAAGTTAAAATATTGATTCAACCCCCCCCCCCTCTCAGTATTTTTCCCAACATATGCATGAACTTATTAACTTGCGAATTTAACAACATCTGAAGTTCGTCAATCTTGGCACGTGTTGCATGCAAAAGGAGCAGTAAGCCTTTGTCTACTTGTTCAAATAGTACCAGGATGTGTTCGCATGGTCATGATCTGAAAACTTATGACACACGAACAATATGACACATCATTCCGATCAAAGAAGGGGTCAACCCATATTAGCAGAAGTTGAGGAAAGTACATCTGTCACTTGAATCCCTCATACAGAAAGAGATCACCAAGTTGTTGGATGCATGGATCATATACAAATTTCTTCATTCCAAATGGGTTTAAAACCTTGTTCCTATTCATAAGAAGTCTAGGGAAATTTGCTTGTGTGTTGATTTCTGGAACATGAACCATGCCTTGAACAAAGACAATTACCCCATTTCGTCTATGGAGCAAATTTTGTAGACAGTATCTAGGGCACAAATATTTTCCTTACTTATCGAGTTTTCAGGATATAATCAGGTCCTGAAAGTAGAACCTGATCGACTCAAAAATACCTTTCGTACCAAGTGGGGTATGTTCGTATACAGATGAATGTCCTTTGGGCTTGTGAATGTAGGCGCAACCTTTCAACGCGCCATGGACATCGCCTTCTGTAGACTCATCGGATAGAGTGTAGTGGTGTATCTCGATGATGTGACTTTATTTTCAAGAAAATGGGAAGACCACATACGCCATCGGAAGAAAAATTTTGAGCGATGCCAGAAATATGGGATTTCCTTGAATCCCAAAAAGAGCATATTTGGAGTGTCTGAGGGGAACCTCCGTGGGCACATCATTGCCAGAAGAGAGATGAAGGTTGATCTATACCGGGTCTGTAATATTACACAGATCCCTCACCCATCTAATAAGAAAGCAATGCAGTCCTTTTTGGGAAAGATAAACTTCCTCTGGAAGTTCATCTCAAACAATGCGGAAATAGTAAAACCAATGCAAGACATGATCAAGAAGGATGCAGTCTACAACTGGGGAAAGAGGGAAAAGTATGCATTCACCTATATCAAGCATGCTATTGTAGAAGTGCCTGCACTCCATATCCCAGAATTCAACAAAGAAGTCCTACTATACACCTTTGCCTTCGACAACTCGCTGCATTACTCACTCAGAAGGATGGGCTGAATGATGAACACCCCATCTCCTTCATGAGCGCAAGCATGTAGGGACCTGAACTCAACTACCTCACCGTTTACAAGCAAGCATATGCAATGCACAAGGTGGTGAAACACTTCAGACCCTACTTTTTGAAGAACTATTACAAAGTGTATGTGCCTCACCCAGCAGTTCGCTCACTGCTCGTATAACAAGAGCTAGGTGAACGGCGTGAGAACTAGATGATAGGCTTGCAAGAGTATGATCTTGACATCAAGCCACTTCACACTGTCAAGGGTCATAGTCTTTGCATATTCGTAGCTGAGGTAGTACACGTGTAGGAGGAAGAAGAAGAGCTCGTTGGTTGGGAGTAGGAAATCGAAATGTATGATGTAGTACAAACACCACCCATTGCATGCAAAAACTCTTGGTATGAAGATGTGCACTAGTACCTTGAGCATGGAACCATACCCTCTCACTTCTCCATGAGATAGAAGAGAGCAATGTGCCTTAAAACCTTAGCCTATCAGTTGGTGCACAGAGTGCTTTACATAAATAACAGTAATGGAACCTTGCTCAGGTGCCTAGAGGCACATGAATCAGAGAAGGTTTTGCAAGATCTGCATGACGGACCAGCCGGGGGTCACTTTGTGGGAAATACCGCTGCACACAAAGTTATGCAAGCCGATTTATACTGGCCCACATTATTCAAGGATGCACATGCCTACGCCTGCAAATGCTCTATTTGTTAGTGATGTGCTGTCAGAACACAAAGGTCAGCAGCCCCGATACACCATGTTCCAGTGACTGAATCGTTCCAACAATGGGGCCTGGACATCATTGAGGAAATTTTCCCACATTCATCAAAACAACACCACTACATTTTGAAAGCAACTGATTACTTCACACAATGAACAGAAGCAGTCCTGCTCAAGAAAGTGAACAATAAGGAAGTCATCATATTCCTCCAAGAGTACATCATCTCACACTTTGGCATCCCGGTATCACTTGTGTTTGACAATGCAACTTAATTTTCATCTTTGAAGCTTTATGATTTTTCATTGCAATATGGTATTGTGCTGAAACACTCATCTAACTACTACCCTTAGGGAAATGGTCTCGCAGAATCCATGAACAAAAACCTTATCCGAATAATCAAAAAGACCATTTACTCTAAGCAGCATAATTGGCACTCTACCTTGATGAATGCCTTAAGGGCTGACTGCATAACACCCAAACCCTCTCTGAATACCTCGCCATACTTCTTGGTCTATGAGAAAGAAGCCATCCTACCACCCAACATCTACTTGCCTGCGATTTAGTTTTTCTCAAGAATCCTAAGGCAATCCTTGTTTGCTAGTTCAACATAGGACGGATACACTTCACAAACTACAAGAAGAAAGGATGAAAGCAAAAGAATAGTTTACTCTCCACTAGAATCGTATCAAGACATGGTTCGATAAGAAGTTTGCAGGGAAAGCTAACTTTGATGTTGGTGAGTTAGTCTTGAAATGGGATAAACCCCATGAAGAGAAAGGCAAGCATACAAAGTTCCAGTCCCTGTGGATTGGTCCATACACCATACATGAGAAGCTTGGCCCACACACATACCATCTGCATTCACTTGACATGAGGATTGAAAATCTTCCTGTCAATGGCCAAGATATCAAACATTATTTTCAGTAAGCTAGGGTTGTACGCCGCGCTATGTACATAGTCTATTTACTGCTTATTGTTTTTCTTTTTTGTTTTGCTTACTAGTTATATTTCGTTTTGTTTTGTTTGTTTAGTATCCTTCTATTTTTTGCTTTTGTAAATAAGGGCTACCCTTTACTGAGTTCTGGATTTTGAATGATTATGTGGCTGAGATCCAAAGAGTCTTGTGACACTGCAACACTTGGCCTGTCCTACATCTGGCTTCTCTATGCTTGGTTGTAACCTTTGGCTGATGAAGTTTTGACAAGAAATATGAGCCGTTTTCAAGGGAAGCTTGGATCTAACCATGAACATGTGTCCACACTGGGAAACCCCATGACTGTACTCAACTTTCTTCTCTGTGTGTTCAATCTCATCCAACTAGTAGAAACGAAGAAGGGGAAAATATAAATGAGAAAACCTATGTCAGAGGTCTTACATGCTTCTTTGAAGGAACAACCTCTTCTACTCTCAATAAGTCAGGATCCCTCTTTCGTCCTAAAAATAAATAAGTGCCTATGCATAGTCCTCTTAAAAAAATACAAAGGCAAAAGAAGAGAAAGGATTCCTGCATAGAGAGGTGAAGCATGCAACTCCACCGGGGTACTGACAAGGCTCGCTCCTGCATGACTCTATCGGGGTACTATCCAGGCCTGCTGGTAGTGGAGCAACACCAGAGATGAAAACTTATGCTATGAAAATTTTTAACTCACGAGCCAAACTACCCTTCCTGATTTCAAAACACTGTGATCAAGCTAAAACTTGTTGTTTTGTTTAACAGAGTTGGCAACAGGTGAACCATGTCTATCCATGGGTTAAGTGGGGAAGGTGAAGTAACCTGCACATCAATTTAATACTCCCTGAAAGACCAAGGCCCTGTGCTGTCAAGGGACCAAACATAGAATCTAGAGTTCAACTAGTGTGTCACCAAGTGTTCTAGCGGCTGCAACACCCTCCAAAATTTTGGCCTGCATTCAATTTTGGAGCCTTCCTTGGGTTTTTCCTTGATGTTGCCAAGAACTTGGGCTCATCCCGTGAGCCCATGTTGACTCTTTGCACCATCCTCTCTTGACCATTCATCGGACATATTTTTTCATGTTGGTCACAATGTCATGCTTGCATTCATCTTCTGGCCATGAACAAGGTCCACCTTCTTGTGTACAAATTGTGTCCAACATGTAAACATTTGTCGCACTCACACATGAATTTGTATGTACTATCATGCAAGCGTCGTCGCAGTCATTCAATGATCTATCAGAAGTGTCGCGCTTGTCGCTCACACGATCGGTCAGTCACACTGAGTGTATGTCATCCTAATGATTCGAGGTGTCTTGTCATCAAGTCATGTTGAGTGTGTGTTCACGAGGTCATGCATGTATGAAGTCACTCATTCACACACTTGGTCATTTTGTGGAAGCTCTGTCAACTTGACCAAGCTCCAATAACTGGACATCCGCTGAGTTGCATTGTGTAATTTCAGCTCTTAGGAATTATGTACTGCTGCCTAGAATTGTGTAGAGCTTGAGGTTGCCTCTCAGGCAGTCTGCACTGTGCAATCTTGGAATTGACTCGAACGACTGTCACCTAAAACAATGTAGAATTTTCCCCACAAGTCATTTCAATATGCGCTGCCCGCAAGCACATCAACTGAGCCTCAAGTTGGTCAATCAGAGAGTTTGACAGGGCAGTGACCTTGGGACTCACTCCCCTAAAAAATTGCGCAAAAGTCTGCAAAGCATGCTCGTTTGGCTGACTGGAGAAACTGCGCGGACATGTTGAGAGACACCTTGTGTTCGTCACTATCTCCCTCAAAAAATTGTGTAGTTTTTACAGCCAAATACCATTCAGCTGGTGTGCTGCTCACTTGGAAAACTGCGTAGATTTCATGAGAAATCCCCAAGCTACCTAGCATCCCGCTCAGCTCAAAAACTGCACAGGGATGTTGAGCAGGGCAACCTCCTAGCAATTCACAGTTTTTTCCAGTAACACTCCTGCAACCCGCTGTTAGATCCTTGAAAAAATTGCGCATATTTTCCAAGCAAGCCTCTTGCAACCCCTGCCATATCCACGAAAGAATTGCAAAATTTTTACTACCAACCCCCTCTTTTTCCTACACTACTTCCCTCAGGAAATTGTGCAGATCAGCCTTCCTGCCAAGCCAGATCCCGTGAATAGTGACTGCTGATCCGAATTGCCCATCTCATTCTGCTAGTGAGTTCTACTCAATTTACTCCAGCAGCGCCCGGAGCCCACATCGTAGCTTGAAATCTGCCCTGCATAGTTTCATAGCCTTGTCCTCTCTCTTGATCACCTAGATCCGAAAGCGAACGATAATGCATCATGGTAGACTAGGAGATTTATGGATTTGATTTCATCTCCTCATGAGTGATTGCAGATACAGGTACATGGATAAGACATGATGCGATGATGAACAAGATGAACAAGGAGAGCACATGCAAGGAGATTTGTTCACGAATGGACGAACGAAGAATGCATGCGAGGATTTTTTTCGCGAATGGATGAACATGCGAAGCATGCCAAAGTACAAGAGAAGGAGTGACGTGCACATGTGACATCAAGTGAACACCAAGACCATCGAAGACTCCACACACCTTGCCATGTAGAGGTGAAGCTATGATACACTAAGAGCACATCCATCACTCAGGAGCACTGTAGCTTGACATGGACACCAACAGTAGCATGAACATACCAACACTGTCATATCAAGTCGTGTCATGAGTCATCTCGGCCACATCACTATTATGGGCCATATCGTTGTAAATCAATGTAATGTAACGTGGAAGTCCAAGGGACCCACATGTAATATGAAGATACATGTAAATTTGAAGAGTCAAATAAGTCAAACAGTCGTGAGGGAAATCGAACAGTCACAAGGGCCAATTTTACCCTTGGCTATAAATACCCCTCATTTGTACATGCAAAGTACTTTTCAGCTTAGCTCCTCCCATAATAGCCTTAAGAATCTATATTATTTTCTTTGAGGAGCAAGCAATGGCTCGAATGCCCCACTTACGGGGTTCGTGATGTATGGTGTACCAATGTGTCTTCAAACTTTCACATAGTTTAGAAGCCTAATAACATGCCAACACATTTTCACACATGTATTGTAATTGTTTGTAAGACTAATATTTGAACACTTTTAATGCATGTTGGTTTAACCTATGTTAAAACATGTGAACAATTTCAGTTGCTCTAATACATATGTTTATGAAAATGTGTTGTATAAGTTGTTAATGTTGTCTTGTCCATGTGGGTTACCTCACTGGACACTAGACAAAACCTTTCCCATAAACTTTTTATAATGAATGTCACGCTCACGTGGACTACATCGTAGAGTGTTGTACATGCTATCCCTTCATTATGTGTTTGTGACTGCCACATCTGTTTGAACTACTCCACCGGAAGTTGCGCATGTCCTGTTGTGTTGTGTGTCTCTGACAGAGTTGGGACTCTTCCCTTTCGACTAGAGACTCACTTCCACCCTTTCTGTTATATACATTTTTGGGCACTTCAACCCCAATCATAAATGTCCATAAACTGAGGGCTCCTAAGTCCCTAAAAGTGTTGCTTCACTGCCTAAAGGAACAAGGTCAGCTAATTACATCATCTCCCAGAAGCTCTCCACTAGAAACTACTCATAAATGGTCAAAACTGGACCATACTGAAAAACCAATGTAGAGGGTGCGATGCATATCATCCTCACAGTGTATAGGGTGCAATGCATAATGAATGGCTCCTCTGTATGGTGCGATGGTCGGGAATGGACAAATGGCAGGGACAAAATGTGAGGTGGAAGATCATGGAATCTTCCAGAAGCTTCCCCTTTCACACTTGCCTCTCTGTTTTTGACCAGGGATGAGTAAAAGATCATCATTCTCCAAGTGGAAGCAGGAAATATCAGAGAGATGAAACTAATCAAGACCACAGAAGATGACTCACCTCCCTACAATCATCTATATATGGATCCCTCATCACAGAGATCCAGAGGCTGGAATCTTGTATCTTGTAGAGAAGTGTTGTTGGTTTTCTAGTGTATATTCATAGTGTTGGGTGACCTAAGCTTTACCGGAGGTGAAGAAGGGATTTCTAGCTGGAGGATGATGCTGGGTCAGAACATATGGTTGTAATCCTCTTGCTACTTTTCATCTTAATAAAGATATTCAAGTTTTCCTCCATATTCTTATATGTTTACTTATATATGCATTTGTTAACACACATATGGTCCTGTGTTATTTATGAATATAGATCTTTGTTCTTTGATAGTAGTATGTTGCTGTGATTCCATAGGTGCTCTTTCAAGCTGGGCAGATGAAGAAGAAGCGGTGAAGCTCTATCAAGAAGGAGAGGAATCAAACAAGGAAATCAAACGCAAGACTAAGGTTGGTCTCCTTGGTTCCACTCTTATCTATTTTCATAAAGGAATACGAAAGTAGACTTTACTTGTTTGTTCCTAAGATAGCTACCCATCTTAGTGGGAATAGCAGCATCTGAGTGGACTCTATTCCCGGTAACAAAATGGCGACTCCGCTGGGGAGCAACTAGATTGTTTGTTAGCCTATCTTTGTCTCTTTTATAAACTTACAGATGGAGCCTGAAGCCAAGCCAACTATCCTTTGAACTGCATTTGTTATACAAATGCAAAGTAGATCAATGCTGCTTCAGTCTATCTCCAGGTTTTGTTTATGAATTAAATAATCGATCTGTAAATAGTCTAATTGCCTTAAGTGGTGGCTCTAGTAACCTCCTTAGATCAACCCTGTGATTTACATATACTGAACAACACTTACTCGGCCTAAATCCCTGAACTGAATTGCAAATTGTGAGTAAAAGCTCATTCAAAGTCTCACACTGGTACCATGACACCCTGCATTCGAGGTAGTCTATATGCATCGCACTTCCCGAGTGCAGTAGGTGCACTGCATACTGAATTCACTATGTAACAGGTGCGATGGTGAGGGAAGATTAACTCTACCTTCAGACTTTGGGTTTTTCTTCACTTTTTTCAGTCCTATTCAGGAGTTTTGATGTCTGTGGTCAATGTCTCTCTGTGAAAACCCGCTTCTCTTTACATTATTCTGCCTCCATAGTGCAAATAACTGTAAGTGTTTTTATGTATTGTGCACCATTTTCAGTTCTCTTTTGAAAAAAGGTAGCATAGTCGAACTGTCGTTTCTTGATCTGAAAGTGCATAGCTATCGTTTTCAGTCATAGAAGAGAATCCCATTATTCTTGATAGTCAATTATGTAGTTACGATTGCATATGATTTGAATTAGTATTTTTTAAAGTGTCGAAAAGCAACTTTCATTTCGAAATCGCAAACTGTCTCTCCTACCTTCACTTCATTTTGAAAAGAAATTTGTTGAGTACTGTTGCTTTAAAAATAATTCAGATTTGCACTTAGCTTTCTTATCATCATTCCTACATTAAGAAGGCTGAAAACAAATACATGCATGTGCATTTGCATTTAGACTGCTTGGTTTGATTTAGGACGGTGCATTTAGCATGTGCTCTGTGCTCTTCGTTGAAAGATTCTTAACTTTCTTTCCTTAGTAGCTAGGATTTTCATGGCCTAAAGAAGATTAAACGTTTGTTTATCATCTTAGGCTGCATTTTAGGAATTGTATACACATCACGCGATGAACCTGAAAGGCAAATTTTTAAGCAAGATCAACTTAAAATAAATTTAATGAATCTAACAACGCTTTGGAACGTAATGCAAAACATCTAGAGCTCTACGCTAGAGACATATTCCAGCATCGTAAAAACCTAGTAACTATTGTTTTCATTGTTGGTTGGGTGATTCCTCCACTCTGATATGGCAAGTGCCAATACAGACTTGTGCTACCACGTATTGTTGAGTATATTTTGGGAGACCACAATAGGTTGCATCCTTTATCCTTAGGAAGCCGTGTCTGCCACCCTATCAATCGTAATGCACTGAACACAACATTTGGGAAGATTGACTGCCATACCGTAAAAAGTATTCTGTAGTTTTGCAATTGGTCTGGTAATCCCCTCTGCGTAGATCTCCAGAGAAGTCCATTTTTCTCCTTTTCAGACACCTTAAAAGTAAAGGTCCTCTGAGCACTTGTCACTTCAGGCTCAATAAAAAATGAAGGTGACTAGAGTCATCTTTTGTTTTTTCTCGACTCTTTAAAATTGAAAAAACAAGTTGTGTCAAAGCGTCTAAAGTTTATTTTAATCAGAATAACATCAAAAATTCCCTCCTTGGTCTTTAGGTTGAGAAAATGGAGTCTACCAACAAAGGATTTCCCTTGGGGGAAATCCTAGTCCCTTCTCCTCTTGGGGAGATGTTGGTGCACCCCATATGGCCACATTGTCACTTCCAAGGTTGATGATTGGTTTGCCTGTCTAGCTCTTCTCTACCTCTGTCGTTTAGAATCCCGTAATTCCTAAACAATCAAGTCGGCAACTAGATGACACTAGAGTTGCCTCCCAACCTTCTACTTCATCTGATTCTCCCTCTCCTCCTTCCTCTTCGCTTGATAAAGATGATAAAGCTAAAAATCAAGTAGTAGAGAGGAAGAAGAAGCAGAAAGAGAAAAAGGAAAAGAAGAAAAAGGAACCAAAATCAAAAGGGGGCAACCAAGCGTCATCTAGTGAAAATCCTCACACCGCACCATCTAAACCTAAATCTCCTTGTGTCATTTGCATGGAGACCACTATCACCGAGATTGTCCCTGCGTCCCTCAGATCTTAAGGGACTAGTCTCCTCATTGCACAATCTAGTGTCATCAACCTCTGATGATCATGTTGAATGCACACCATCAACGAGTGAAAGTGAAGCACCCGGATAGAAAAGGAATCCAAGATTTCCTTGTAAATTGTGTGAAGGCAATCACACCGTCCACCGTTGTCCCTTCCTTGACAAAGCTAAAAGAGTTTTGGATGACCATCCTACTTCACCGCTATGGCTCCCTCCTGGATATAAAAAACTCTTGCCAAGTCCACCACTGGTTGAAAATCCGGCTGGCCCGTCATTGTGGTCGCCAAAGCATCTATCGTTGAAAATGAACCCTCTAAATCCATCCCAGACGAAAGTCGAAAGGTCGAGACGGCAGTTCACCCGATCTTACCTTCAGAGCGTTCATCTTCAAATGATACCGTCACTGAAGAGAATGAGAACGACACCATTCAAATTATTTTCGTAAACATAGACTCCGATGAACTTGGGGGAAATCCACCCATTCCTTTATGACATGAAGGAATTTCATCAAAGTCCTACTCGGCCGTCTATTCGGTCCCACCTCCAAGCAACCAAGTCATTTCCTTCAACTACAATCTACTAGGCAGACCCGGTTTACCAGCTAGTGTACCATTCAAAATCATTGTACAAGCTTACAGAATGGTCATGGCTGGTACCATCATTGATGAAGGGGCTTCTGTGAGTATCCTTTCCTCAACTGCTTGGAAAGTGCTTGGTTCGCCATCGCTTTTGCCTGAAATGAGAAATATGACAGGCTTTGACAAAGGAACCAGTCGACCTTTAAGGATCCTTCCAAATGTGCCCATTACTTTGAGAAGGAAAGTCGTTCACATGAACATGATGGTAGTTCAAGGACCCTTGGATTATAATCTACTCCTTGGATGCCACTATATTTGTTGCATGGGAGCCATCATCTCCTCACTCTTTAGAGTAATGTGTTTTCCGCAGGAAGGCAGAATGGTCAAGCTCGTAGACCAAATGTCATTCCCTGGTTCACACATCGTAAATAGTCAAATGCCATCCCTAAATGGTCTTTTCACGCAAGGAATGTCTCATTGATCTCAAGTCTATCCACCTGATGAGTGCAAGTGATTCAAGAGGATGTGATTGAAACCCAGGGGGCATGCACCCTAGTCTGTTTCGGTAGGGAAATCTTGGGTATAGAGTGGGTTTCCATGGAGGATATATGACTAGTCTGACACAAGCGTCCTCACAGGAAAATGGGATTAGGCTGGAATAAGATACCTTCATTAAAGTTATGTGAGTGGCATGCGTATGCACTGCTCACCTTTGTCTGTTTTGGTAGACATTGCCAAGGAAGCATTCGGTCCGCTTCGTGGGGAACTTTTATGGTAACCTGGAAATTTTTCACTATACCTAGGGGTATGAAAACCTTTCCGCATGCAAGCAAAGAGCGACTATTTATTTTTTAAATTTGTAGGACCTCTAACCCTTTAAACCCGTAAGGCTGGTTGTTTCCTAGCTTGCATAAAGAAAGGATTTGGGGCACAGCTTCAAAAGATGCAAGCCCCTTTAAAATGGCATCTTGAATGAGACATCCTTATTATACAACTGGTGAGTAGTGTTACTGCAGGGTTCAAGCTCGTTAAAAAATAAACCCCCCATGAGCAGTTTTAGCACATAGTTCAAGCTCGTTAAAAAATAAACATAAGTCGTGAGCAGATGTTTCCCCCAAAGTTTAAGCTCATTAAAAAATGAACCGGTAAATAACCATTGTGAATTCCTTATCGCCAGCTTTTGAGCCTTGGTCGTGTTCTCATCATTACCTCCACTCTATTTTTAGCCAATCATTCACCCCCATATGATTGTTTACCCCTTCGACGAACATCTGCGAAGAGTGATTCTATTAGCCATCCTTGTGACACTGTCGCAATTGGAAAATTCCAAACCTTACCTGGAATCAACTGCTACCCGAAATAATCACTCATTCCTTGAAAATGAGTCTCCTTTAAGCTCTTTTCAACTAACTCGTAAAATATGAAAAGATTGTCGAGCGATTGGCCTCTCCAACTCGTTAAAGTCATCGGAAGTGCTATCCCTCCTCTAGATTTTAATATTTTTGGATTTGAGGGATTATTACACAAAAATATCGAGCGCTTGTCTTGTTCGTCTCGTTAAAACTATCGAAAATTCATCCCTTTTGTATTATTTTACGTTTTTTCAGACTTAAGGGATTACATGACGAAAAAGAATCATTGGAGTCTCCTTTCCATTCCTTTCAAACTCTCTAAAATTGAAAGGGACCGAGTTATCTTTGTCATTAAACTCGTTAAAACCGAATAGCGACAAACTCGTCCAAATGGATGAGAACGAGTTTCACTGTCGCTAGGCTCGCTAAAATAT